>CM031237.1:891778283-891973283 GCA_018340775.1 Taxus wallichiana var. yunnanensis
ACGTATTGTTAGCTGCTATACGAGTTGAATGGTAAGTAGATACAAAACTTCAGGACATGGATGCTGTGCTTTCCTTCGGGACCATTGAAATCAACAAGGTTGATTCTATAATTGAATTAGTCGGAGAATTATTAGCAATGACATCGGTGAGCAACTATCAGGAGCGTGAAGAAGGCATTACCTTCCCGGCTTGAAGATAACTTGTACTTGGTGTATGCTGCTGACTTAGCACGGTGTCTTTTCCAATTTGGATAGATGTGGTATCCTTTCAAGGATCCCATTTTTGAGTCTTACCCACGACTCTTTGTGCACTGTAATGTGCGAGAAGGACTTGAAAGTGATCGGCGGCGACTTCTTTATGATTTCATCTGCAGGAGTTAGAACAAAGACTTGAAGACTTATAGGGTAAAGCGAGGCATGGGCAAGCAGTGTCAGAGATTGGTAGTGTATTCATCGGTTCACCCAGATTTCACATACCTCGGGGTTACGATCTTTTCGGGTGATCTTTCAGCCAAAGATGCCGAGTACGAGTGTGATTGATTGCTTGTGCTTGGGTGACGTGATGACTTGTGGAATTCTACGACCTTGATCGAAAGCGGCACTTGGTCTGCGGGCTTTCCACTCAGCATGTGGATATTACGATTGCATCGGCATTCACGAGCTCAAGGGATGGAAGCCTCAAATGTTATGCAGTATGAGCAAGGAGTTCTTCCCTGCGTGGCTTAATTTCGATCCATTTGGAATAGCAAGAAGACAATCTCTCGGGAATACGCACATGTGCCTTGACAGAAGATTTACGGATGAAGTGCGAAGTGAGTACGAGGTTAGAAAGAAAGATTTCATGCCGGTATCGCCAAAGCAAGTATTTGACTTTGGACGTTGCGGATACTGTAGGATCTTAAAGATGATGGAAAGCGTGGTACTTGACACTTACCATCAAATGGGAGGAGATAAAGCTATACTTGCGGAGGATAGCACTGATAAGGAATTGCTTGACCGCAGATAGAAAGAGATCGGAGGCTGTGTTGGTGAGCACTTGGTAGGCTGCCACGAAGGATCTTGCCTTGATGAAGTATTGATGAATCAAATCACGGAAAGCGACTTAGGCGCGGAGATTCCCTGGCTGAATGCATGTAGAGGGAAAGCGAGAAGGTCGAGAAGTTGAAAAGTACTGAGAAGATCTCAAGAAAGAAGACCACTTCTACGACCATAGCTTTGACTCTCTGACTTCTCCGGTACCTGAGGATCACCAACTATTGCACCACGGCGGGATGTTTCCATGCCTTACGTTGAAACGGCGGCGTTCATTTCTCTCTCGACCGCCGTTGGCACCCATTGCGAGAGAGATGTTAAAGCTGCAGTGTGAGGAGTTGAAAGAGCTTTGTCCTTGGATATTTCGAGAAGATAGAGCCATAATGACCGTGCAGCACTTTACTGATGGAGAGGATGCGGCGGGAGATGGTAGTGCACTCGGGCGACTTCTCACTCTCAGAAGTAATTTCTCGGAATGGTTAGCTTTGCGGTTAGTTAGGAAGCAGAGTAGAGATGAACTTAGAGGAACATGACTTGCGACTCTTCACTGCGGATCGAAGCCGAGAAGAGACGAGAAGGCCTAAAGTTGCTAAAAGCAACTTCTAGGTTGATCATTAAGGATTCGGGAGAGAAGTTTGCTTTGAGATATCAATTCCGGCGGAAGGAAGGTAGAAGAGGAGCTCCTTTGCGAGAAGATGTGACGGTGACCAAAATACCACTCGGTCGAGCTACCCACTGAAGGATTGAAGCGGGACACGCGGACATTCTTTGAATGCTTTGTTCCTTAAGCTTGACGGTGAAAAAGGTAGAAAAGAAGAGGCTGCGAAGCAAATATCTCAATTATGTGAGATCATGGCAAGGTTGCTAAACCTTCCGTTCAGCCATTTCAAGTAGCGGGTGAGTGATCATCTTATGCGGGAAATGGAAGATGCAAGCAATCAAGTAAAAGCTATTGACGAATGGAAGGATCGATTATTCGTCGAGCTTACGTGCAACTGACAGGAAGTGCAGTACCAAATTTTACCTAAAGGTTATGAATGATGCAACAAATCAACTAAAGCAGCGATAGAAAGCATAGAAGGAATGAATACGATTGCGAGAGAGTAACTTTGAGTATTTTGGCGAGATCGACAAGTTCTTAGGGAGATGTATTGGTTGCGAGAACAAATTGTGCCGGATGGATCAGTCGAGAAGAAGGGGAAGCACTAGAGTTTGCAGTATCTTTTCGTTTGGAGACTGTGAGTTTTCTTTGAAAAGGATACGGCGCTTGAGAGTAGAACATTAGATTTTAGGAAGTGTCATTTCTTTCTAATTTGAGGAAAGAGTGGATGGAGGTGTTACTTCATACGTGCGGATTGTTTTAGCGAGGTGCATGATTCCTGGAAAGTTCTCTTCGATGGTACAAAGAGAATTGATAAAGCTACCGAAGCCTTTCATGATGAACTCTATCAGGTAGGTGGTGACACTACTGCGAGACATTGCGAGATTTGGGCCAAGTTTGGAAGAAGTGGAAGCATGTAGCAAAGTGTTGAATGAAGGATTCTTTTGCGGTCGGGACGAGAAAAGAAGCGATGGTTAAAAGCAGAGATGGAAAGATCTTTGAATTATATGTTAAAGCAAGTATATCGGATATGAAGACAAGAAGAAGATGTAGATGTTACGGTGGCGTGACTTCTTTATTTCTTTCTTCTACTACATGTTCCGGATGAAATTGTAAACTTCTAAGTTATTGGTTTTGCAACCATTACTTGAAGTCATGTGGAACCAACTTCTATTAGTTAAGTGATACATGTGTCACTTAAGAAGAAGTTAGTTGAGGATGATTGCCGAATGTCATCTTTACTTGTTGTTCATACTTTAGTTCGAGTTTGAGTCTTCTATTTGTACTTTCCCTCCTACATTACTATAAGTAGGAGAAGAACCTACGAGTTCTTGATCGATCAGAATTTGTAAGAAGCAATCTTGTGTTCTAGACTTTGTCTTTGAACCACTGAGAGCCACTTGTTGAGAGGAATACTGAAAAGCGTGAGGTTTTGGAGAACTTTGTGTCACGGCGTCTTGTGTTTCTTGCTTTTAAATCTTAGATCTTTAAAGTAAACTTTGTGTTATTTTAGATACGGATCTAGAAGCGCCTTTGCTTTAGAATTAGTGTGTGTTCAAATCTATTAAGTTTCTTCTATGTGCATACGGATTAGCTCTTTATCTCACTAATTGGGATGCACATCTTCCTTACTTCTTCTGTAATACCTTGACTTTCTTCTTCTATAATTTTCCTTTCTTAAGCAGTACAACTTACTTGCTTGAGAACTTCTTAGTTATGGTTCATGAACTAAGTGGTTAAGTAAAACCCACGATAGATAAAAACACATTTATATTGACAAATCATGACGGGAGCCTCAGGTTAAATGAGGAGATTTATCTCATGGCTACTAGGTTTGATGCTATGTCAGAAAATCTAGCCAACTTGATTTTAGCGACTCATTTGAGGAGCAAACTATCTTTGCGGATCAAGCTTTTACTATTGAAGATCGAGTGTTTTCCATACAAATTTCAACTTTGGTGACGTCCATTCATTCCCGATCCGTGAAGGCGCGAGGAAGGAGCCCGATCATTTCTTAAGAGCTGCGGAAGGCAATTCAATTTCAATCATCCTCCTCGAAGTTAGAAGCCGCAGATCTAGTCTTTCTTGCGGGAAGGAGAGTACACATCCATCAGATCTGGATCGTATTGAAGCATAATCCGTGGGTAGTGGAATTATCCATCAAATCTATCAAGTCTACCTGCAAGGAGGAGGCGTGCTCGAGCTAACATGGCGCACCAAATTGTACATGTTCCATGGGAGCGGCTTTTGGACCTCTCGGCTTGGCTCGCTATGCACGAGTGCCAAAGTGATCCGAGAAAGAATTTGCCAAAATTCTTTGGAGATGGAAAAGAAAAACCCGGATGATCATTTGGCGTATTCTTCATATCTTGTGGTGTGCTTGCGGTGGAGCATGAAGATGTCTCGGTCAGGCTATTCATTGAGACTCTACGACTTGGCGGGAGAATGGTTCTATCGGTGGCTCTGTGCACCATGTAACCAATTGGGCGGTATCGTGAGCAATTTCGAAAAGATTGACTGCGAGAGAAGGCGAGCACGATGATCACCCATGTAAGCGTGAGTTGAAGAAAGAGCGAATGAGAACATGCGGGACTTTATTGCGAAGTTCGAAAGATTTTGTATAAAATCCCATCGCTTTGTATTGAGCGATGAAAATCAAAAGCATTTTTTATAAACGCTCTGTTGCTTGAGTTGGAGTTGGAAGCTTTAAGAAGGCGAGAACCTGCACATTTCTTTGGGCCTTTACAAAATCTTGCCGTGGAGAGTTGAGACAACTTGATCATGGGTGGAAAACTTAAACAACTATCTCCAAAGGTGATGGTGCTTCATTCTAGTACTTGATCCTTTGTTGCAGAGATTGGCTAATGACATCTTTGCGAGAGATCAAGCGAGATCTCTCGAGCGAGAGAATGCACCCCCTCGAAATAGCTCTACGGACCTTGATGGTGAAAATCAAAATCAAAATCGAAAGCAGACTTGCTTTGCTTGCGCCACAACGTTTGCGATAGAAGCTGCTCGAGGAATAACTTGAAACTAATGAAGAAGATCTCGGCATTGATGAATCATTTGATGATGAAGACTTTATAGATCTGGGTGGCGACTCGATATTGGTTACGGACTACGAATACGATGAGGGCTATTATGAATCTTTTGAAGATTCGATGGTCACACTTTGCGGTGTTTACTGAAAGGTCTCGAGGACGCGCAAAAATGCAGAAAGCATCACAAGCGGCCGGAAAGAGAGAAGATCTGGCCGGATGTTACTTATCTTGAAAAGAGGTAGCATTCTTCCTTCTTCATTAGCCCCCGAGGAGAAATATTCAAATTCTTTCAATTCGTGCAAAAGAACCAAGCACATCCTGTGAAGCAAGTCAGAAGCTTTGACATAATTTATCACATCGAGAAGCAAGGTCGAATGTGGAAAGGTGAGTATTTGAGGCATTTCGATCGGATTGAGTAGATTGGTCAAATATGTGCAAAGTAATGGTCGTCCGGTAAGAACAATAATTCACGGGGTATCTTTTCAAGTCGAAAGATTACTCCGCCTTCAAATAATGCTCTTTGCAAGTTCTTCTCCTTCCACCCCTTCTCTGCTTTACATCGGAAAGGATTGAGCCATTCTATGTGTCTTTGCTCATCAGCGGACATAAGCTAGCGATTGCATCACGGATTACGGAGCTTTAACAACAACGTCATGCACCTGCCCAAAATCGGCGATGCCTTGGGTCTTACATTGGCAAAAAAACCATTGGAAGATGTTATTCCATGGAAAGAGCAAGTCCCTCTTATGGGGCGAAATCAAAGATCACGCGAGCGATCGCACTTCCTTTCGAGATAAAAGACTGAAAATGACTATCCTTGTAGCGAGACATTCCGAGTCTCTTATGGCATGCTATTGAGTAGAAATTTTTGCAAGGATTTGGGTGGAGAAGTGAAGATGGATTGGTCTTGTCTTTATACCAATCAAAGGTAAATCGAGAAAATTTGGAACACGAGAAGAAATCCGAAGTACAACTGTGTCCAAAAATGAAGATCCTAGATCTTAAATCTTGTTTAGAATCGGATCACGGAGTCTATTATACAGAAATGGATAAAGAAGAAATTCAATAGGTGATTCGAGAATCACATCAAATTGATAACAAGATGGAATGCGGAATTTGATGGTAGGCTTTGTTCATTTGGATCCTGGTGCATGCGTTGTTCTTATCTCTCTTGAAGGGAAGGTGCATGCGCACTCCTTCAAATTGATGTTGAAAATACTAACAATACGGTGAGTATGAAGCATTGTTATTAGGCATGGAGCGAGGAGGCGAGAACAATGGGAATCAAATTATTACATGCAAGAGGAATCTTGGCTGATTATGAAGACGAGATAAGGGGCCTCTACCAAGTCAAAAAAAAAGACAAGCTGCGGCGATATAGAGATCGGGTCTACTCTGCTTTATCACGGATTTTCAGCTTTCTCGGTATCTTACATTAGAAGAACAAAATTCAAGAAGAGCTGATTCACTTGCGATTCTTCTGACCTTGTTGAATCGAGATCAGCCCCTGCATTCTTTAGGCGGGGAGACTAAAAGGTGAAATGGTTTTTGCCCAAAGGTTCTAATGACATCCAATGATAGCGAGTTTTGAGCGATGATACAGATTGCTGCATTTCTCAACGAGAAAGACAACTTTGAAGAAATCTACTATGAGGAAGCAATTCACCTCTCCCCAAGCGAGACCATTGTCGGAGAAATGGATCTTGACGCCTCGGGAAGTCGGGAGATAATCGACTAAAGGGAAATAAAATTCCCAAAGGCTTGGTATCTCTTGAGGAAATGTTTGATAAGCATGATCGAGATGCTTAAGAAAAATGAAGAAAATGAGGAAGGCTCTTCCTCAGACACACAATTACTAAATTTGGGGCAGCTG
This sequence comes from Taxus wallichiana var. yunnanensis, assembly GCA_018340775.1. Lineage (NCBI taxonomy): Eukaryota > Viridiplantae > Streptophyta > Pinopsida > Cupressales > Taxaceae > Taxus > Taxus wallichiana. Next base: position 891,784,831 of record CM031237.1, read on the forward strand.
ATGATCCCAAATTAGTAAATCTGAGGTAAGTGTTGTTCGAAGCTGAAAAGGAAGCTTTTACTTAAGCTTAAGAAATACATGGATGTTTTGCTGGTCCTACCAGGATCTAAAAACATATCGGCTATGAGTTCAACACTACATCCCACTTAAATCGAGCGAAGCCTTTCGAGAGTGAAGGCTGTGGCGGCACGATCCTACCATTTGGGAACCATCTTTGCGAGAAATCGAGAAGTTGTTAGATGCGAAGATTATCTATCCCATACACCATTCGGAGTGGTTAGCTAACATAGTCCACAGCAGAAAGAAAAGTGGTGAAATTAGGTTGTGCGTGGATTTCCCATGACCTTAATCAAGCTTCGTTGAAGGATAACTACCCTATCCCCATCATGGATCACACTTTGCGAGGTGGTCACTTTGGATCTAAAATGATTTCCATGCTTGGCGGCTTCTCGGGCTCTGATCGAGTCAAGGTGGTGAGGAAGATCAATACTGGTAAACGCAGCGTTCATCACACCTTAGGGAACCTTCGCATATAAGAAGATGCCGTTCGGCTGATTAATCTTTGGTGCTTTACATTTGAAAGAAGCTATGGATCTAGCCTTTGCTCATCTCAAAGATATAAGCATAGTTGTGTGCACGGATGATTTGTGATCTTTTCCAAAGATAGAAGCACCCATATTTCAAACTTGGAAGAGGTCTTCACTCTGATACCATGAAGCATGGTATTTCTTTGAATCTAAGAAATCTATCTTTCTTTGTAACGAAGAAGCTGCTTGGGCACATTGTTTCCTGAAAAGAAGGAACAAAGATAGATCGAGCATGTCGAATCATTCGAGACATTACCTTTGCCCACATCGAAAAAGGAGTTCACTCTTTCTTTGGAAAAGTGAATTTTCTCGAGAGAAGATTCATTCGACTTTCTTGAGCTAACCGTCATATTTTGAATATGATGAAGAAGACACTGAGATTTTAAATGGAGCAGCGAAGGGAAGGAAGCTTTGAGAAAATCAAAGAGGCCTGTCAAAAAGCTCAGATCTTGGTTTCACACGACTTGATGGGAATTTATTCTTTATTGTTATTCTTCCGAACACACCATGTCGTGCAATTCTAATGCGAAGAAGAATCGAGAGGATACGAAGCTCTATTGCTTTAAATGAGCACGCCTCTTAAAGCCTATGAGTTGAAATACACTCCATGGAAAAGCACGCATATGCGGTAGTGAAGGCATGTAAGGCATTCGGGTATTATATTCTTTCTCGCACTTTCTTTGCTAATGGTTTGGTTCTAGATCTTTGCCGATTAAATCTATCCTTACTTTCAACAAGAGTTAGGATTATTGAGAACACGTGGGTAACAAAAGTTCAAGAATATGATCAGATTTATTAAACCAACAAACATGGTTCGAGGAAAAGTACGTGTGAACTAATGACAAAAATAAAAGCATCGTGCACAGCGGTCGAGGATGGGATAGATGAAGATTTACTGCGATCTTTGTTTATAGATGCGGTAGAGGAGTGCAGTACGGTAACATTGCTTACTTTCGGCGTATGGAGAATGCCCGGATCAACTTTCGAGAAAAAAGCGAGCAATCAAGCTTAAATCAAGATTTTGTTCTTTGGGATAATGGTTTATACAAAGGGAATTGATGGTGTATTTTTAGATCGTGGATAAGGCTCAACGAGGATCAGCTGCTTCTGGCTGTGATTTCATGACATGGCTTGCGGTGGTCATTTCTCGGCTAGATTCACTACACACAAGATCCTTAGAAGCGAGGTATTGCTTGGCCCACCCTTTTTGAATCTTTGCGGGAATGGGTAGCTAAGTGTCGAAAGCATGCCAACATTTTGTTGGGCGTGTGAAATACTGCATTACCTCTAAAACCCATTGTGATTGAAGAACCTTTCAAGCAGTGGGGTATGAATTTTATTGGAATCTTAACCCGGCTTCCGGTGTAGGTCATCATTACATTAGCACTCTTGATTATTTCGGTAAGTGGTAGAAGCTATTCTGTGAAGGCGCCACTTCCGCTTGAAGTGTGCGATTTTATAAAGAAAATATTATTGTCGGGTTTGGCGTACCCGAGCAAAAGTGTGACAATGCTCAGAATCTTTCTTCGAGGAGTTGGTGGAATTCACTGCTACACTTATGGGATTGACTTGTTCATTCCTCAAGCTACTATCCCCGAGGAATGGTCAAAATTTGAATCTAGTAATAAGAACTTGAAGTAACTTTATCGATGCACTGTAACTGTGAGAAAATCGAAAAGGACTTGGCATAAAAAGTTGTTTGATGCATTATGGAGCGATAGGATCACGAAAGAGGGTGATAGGAATGTCCCCATTTCTTTTGCTATATGGTAGAGACACGAGCGCCTCTCACCTTGGAATTGCACCCTACGACTCTTTAAAGCCTGGAGGATTCCACATTCACGGATCTTTATAGATAAAGAATCATGTGCTTTGGCCCAGGGAAGTACTGAACTCAAGATTGCGAGATAGGTTGTGAGCATCGAGAGGAAGGTGAAGTCATCTTCGATAAAGAGCCGAGGAAAGAAAGTTTGAAGTTAACAGCTGGGTCCTCTTATGGGACAAAAAAGAGAAGCAAAAGGCATGCATGGAAAGTTCGATTCAGCTATGGAAAGGGCCTTTTGTGATCAAAAAGATCGCGGAGTAGATAGCTTCATTCTTGCTCATCGGATGGAGTTGAATTATAGGTGCCTTTGATAGGCAACACTTAGTATTCAGGAACACGAGAAGCGGGTAAAACTTTGTATGTACATAAATAAAACTTTGTTTGTTTTCCTTGTTTTGTCTTGTTTTGGTGTTGTGTTGTGTTGTGTTTTATGCTGACCCGTTCCCAAAGGACAAGAATCACGAAACCGAGAGATCTTTGGGATCTCATCTTTTCCCTTTGTCATTCGACAAGAGAAAAAAAGATGTCCTGACAGACGGAGCAGCAATGGTGTCATTTATGATTTCATCACTGAAATGCTGTGATTACCAATTCGAAAATTTTTCGTACTTTTAAAATAATGGGTCATTTGTTGTTTTTCTTGCACGAAAGTTCTTGTATTGCGTCAAGATAATCCCCGAAGAGCCATATTAGCCCTTTTAGCCAAATACCCGGATACCCAAAATTGTTTTATTACATGCGTCGGGATTTGTCTGTGGAAATTTGTATTTAATTATTTTGAGCCGTATAAGGCTATTTGCACTCCGTTTGACTCTGTTATGAGCGGATATGTTATTATTCCTATGTGAGGAAGGATTTTAACTTATTTTAAGTTTTGGGCTTTATTTGTAACTTTTAGCAATTTTTCGTGTTTTTGTGGTGTCTAGTTCTGTTTTTGTAAAATTTCTCTGGAGCAACTCCTTGGCAAGGTAAGCCGATTTTTGGCACTGGCGGTGGAAAACATACACGCACATTTTTCTAGAGGAAGTCGTCATCGGAGTGCGGATCTTTGGGAAAAAGTGAAGTCGTGCCGAGAAAAGCCCTTTGTGGGGATAGGCGCATTTTGGAAAGCAAAGTTTAAAGGCTGCGATGGGAAAAATATAAGCGCATGAGCGGGATAGAATTGTATACACACTGGCGGTACTTTTCCGTGTTATAAAAGTCACTTAAGGCTGCGGTGGGAAAAATAGAGGCTGCGGGCGGTGGGAATTTATTGCACACTTGCAGGAGTAAAAATTCCCATGATATAATAAAGGAAAGTGACTTAAGTGAAATCATGGGATTTTAGTGCTGCCTTGCGAGGGTAAAGAATCCCATTGTCAAAATCAAATCACTTAAGTGGATCACGGGATTTTGGTGCTGCACTGTGAGGTAAAAGAATCCCATTATGGAAAAATTCTTAAAAATAGAATTACATGTGCAAAAAAGTGCGCCCCCTTTGGTGATGGATTAAAAGAATTAAATTGATTATTTTTAATAATCTTTCTTCTTAAAAAAGTGCCCAAGCAGGGAGGTCAAAAAAGTCAAAGGAGGAATAAAAAGAAAGGAATTAAATTAATTAAATTTAATTTATTTAGTGGCGCCCTCTTCTCTCAAAAAGTGCGCCCCATTTAGGCATTATTTAATGATTTTGAAGCATTAAAATATTAAATTAATTTCTATTTTCGGTAGCTATGGTCAAAGCACCTTTGTGGGGCAGAGTGAAGTATTATGTGAAGGATTAAATTGGATTAATTTAATTTATTGGATGACATTTGTCCTTAAACATGCTATTTTTAAAAGAGAAAAGCATGATTTTTAATTAATTAATTGCCTTTAATTGTTAGGGCAATTATTAATTATAGAATTGTGAAGGTTATATAAGCATGGGCAGCCATATGGATGAATTATTTAATTCACGGGTTAGAATTGCAGCCGTGAGGAGGAAAAGTGTGCCCCCATTAGAGGAAGGATTTTGCTCGAGACAAAGTGCTTAACAAAGGATAAAAGCTTCGATTTGGCGCATGCTTTGGAGAAGGTTGATCTTCGTCTGCATAATTGTTTTCCACGAGGTATTCTGAGGCTCGGTGTTGATTGAAAGGATTCATGCTCTCTTTATGTGCAAATTAAACACCAATTTTGGGGCGAGAGCTTGAAAAGTGTAGATTTTTATAATTTAAATTCACTATTCATTCTCAGGTGGCCATTTTTCTCGAATAAATTGGGAACTCATTACGGAGTGCTTTATAAAAGAAAAGAGTTTTATCGATGTCGATACATTGCGAATATCCTCGAATCTAAAGAATTGTCTAGATGCACTGAGTATTGAAGAAATTCGGCCAAGTTAGAAGAAAAAGAATTATTGAGACAAAAAGATTGATAAAGCCATGGCGAAAGGAGATGAAAAAGAAGCACGATGGATTCATGCATTGCTTCGAACTTTCGGACATAGGAACGAGATCTAGGCCCAAAACCTCTTTCGATTTGATTGGCAGATCAGTGGAAAGACTTCACTCATGCGTGCGGTCAGCGAGTAGTGGAATTATTGAGCTGCGGCTTTCCGTGTCTGACCCAATTGCGAGTTTGTGATGGAGTGTGCTAGATCTTATCATCCTTCATCGGATCGAGTGTGTGATGTTGCGGGAAAGACAATAATTCGTTTGGATGTAGAATTCTTCAATTATTATGAAGATTCCGATCTGAAAGGTGGTGAATTCTATTAGCATTGGATCTTGATGGTAGGTGGGAAAAGCATAGAGCTATTTGTGTGAGCATCATGAATGGCGGTTCATGAAGAAGCCTAGATCCCCTTCCAAGTTCGAGAACTCTTCCCGATCAATTTGGTGCGGGAGGCGGATGATATCGTCAAATTGCTTATGCGGGTTGAATGGTGAAGCAAATGCCTACACTTTCCGGACATGGATGTATGCTTTCATGAGGACCATTGAAATCCAACAAGGTTGATTCTATAATCGATTAGTCGAGAAATTATTGGCAACATGACATCGGTGGCAACTATGGGCGTGAAGCGTACCTTGGCTTCAAGATGACTTCATACTTGGTGTATCTTTGCGGCTTCACGAGGTGTCTTTTCAATTTGGATAGATGTGGTATCCTTTCAAGGATCCCATTTTCAAGTGCTACCCCGACTTCTTGTGCACGTGTGCGAGAAGGACTTCAAAGTGATCAACTTGATGACTTCTTAATGTACATGATTTCATCTGCATGTTAGACAAAGACTTGAAGACTTACGGGAGTATGTGAGAAGCATAGGAAGTAGTGTCAAGATTGGCGGTGTATTCATCCGGTTTGCGAGATTTCACATACCTCGGGGTTATAGAGCTTTTGGGTGAACCAGCAAAGATGCAAGGTACCCGATTGTAAGCAGATTGATTGCCGTGGGTGAAGCGAGCTGACTTGTGGAGTTACATGACCTTTAGTCAGCGGCACAAGTCTACGGGCTTTCCCACTCAGCTTTGTGGGATATTACGGTTGCATCGGCATTCACAGAGCTCGAGGATGGAAGCCTGAAATGTTATGCAGTATGAGCTAGAGTTCTTCCTGTAGCGGCTTAATTTCGATCCATTTGGAATAGCCAGGAAGGCGATCTCTGAGGAGTACGCACATGTGCCTTATTAGAAGATTTGGATGAAGTGCGGGAAGTGAGTACGAGGTTAGAAAGAAAGATTTCAGCGTGAGGCTATCGGCAAAGCAAGTATTTGACTTTGGACGGCGCGGATACTGGATCTTAAAGATGATGGAAACGTGGTACTTGACACTTACCATCAAATGGGAGGAGATAAAGCTATCTTGCGAGGATAGCTTGATGGCAGCTATGACAGCCTGATAGAAGAGATCGGAGGGCTGTGTTGGTGAGTACTTGTGCTGCTAACGAAGGGATCTTGCTTTGATGAAGTATTGATGAATCAAATCACGGGAAACACCCGGCGAGGAGATTCCCTCAAGGAAAGCATGAAGGAGAAAGCGTGAAGAAGGTCGAGAAGTTAAAAGTACAGAAGATCTCGAGAAAAAAGAAGACCACTTCTACGACCATAGCTTTGAATCGACTTCTCGAGTACCTAGAGGATCACCAACTATTACACCACAACGGCGATGGGATGTTTCCATGCCTTCATTTAAACTAGCGATGTTCGATTTTCTCTCCGACCACGCCGTTCGGCACCCGTTCGAGAGGAGATGTTAAAGCTACGAGATGACGGAGTTTGAAAGAGCTTTGTCCTTGGATGTTTTGAGAAGATGGCAGCCATGTAATCTTGTGGCACTTTACGATGGAGAGGATGCGGAAGGCGGGAGATGGTAGTGCACTCGGCGACTTCTCACTCTCCAAGTAATTTCTCGAAATGGTTAGCTTTGCGGTTGGTTAGGAAGCAAGAGTAGAGATGAACTTAGAGGAACATGACTTGCAACTACTTGGATCGAGCGAAGAGACAGAAGGCCTAAAGTTGCTAAAAGCAACTTCTAGGTTGATCATTAAGGATTCGGGGAGAGAAGTTTCTTTGAGATATCAATTCCCGGCGGAAGGAAAGGTAGAAGAGAGCTCACTGCGAGAAGATGTGACGGTGACCAAAATACCACTCGGTCAAGCTACCTTTGAAGGATTGAAGCGGGACACGCGAGCGTTCTTTGAATGCTTTGTTCCTTAAGCAGCAGTGAAAAGCGGAGAAAGAAGAGGCTGCGAGAAGCAAATATCTCAATTATGTGAGATCATAGCCAAGGTTGCTAAACCTTCGTTGACCCATTTAGTAGCGGTGAGTGATCATCTTATGCGGGAAATGGAAGATCACAAGCAATCAAGTAAAGGCTATTGTGAATGGAAGGATCGATTATCGTCAAGCTTATGTGTAACTTGGGGAAGTGCCGACCCGCTAAAGGTTATGAACAATGCAGCAAATCAACTAAAGCAGTGATAGAAAGCATAGAAGGAATGAATACGATTGCTTGAGAGAGTAACTTGAGTATTTTGGCGAGATCAGCAAAGCTGTAGGGAGATGTATTGGTTGCGAAAAAATTGTGTTGGATGGATCGATCGAGAAGGGGAAGCGGCTAGAGTTTGCGGTATCTTTGTTTGGAGATATCTGCGAGTTTTGTTGAAAAAGGATGCGGGCGCTTGAGAGTAGAACATCAGATTTCTTGCAGACAGTATCATTTATTTCGAGGAAAGAGTGGATGGAGGTGTTACTTCATACGTGCGGATTGTTTCTAACAGGTGCATGATTCCTGGAAAGTTCTCTTCGATGGTACAAAGAGAATTGATAAAGCTACCAAGCCTTTCACGATGAACTCTATCGGTAAGGGTGGTGACACTGCTGACGAGAACATTGTGAGATTTGGGCCAAGTTTGGAAGAAGTGGAAGCATGTAGCAAAGTGTTGAATGAAGGATTGCTGCGTGATTCGGCCTGAGAAAAGAAGCGATAGCTAAAAGCAGATGGAAAGATGCTTTGAATTATATGTTGAAACAAGTATATCATATATCGAGAACAAGAAGAAGATGTAGATGTTCACGGTGGCATGACTTCTTCTATTTCTTTCTTCTACTTTCTATGTTCCGGATGAAATTGTAAACTTCTAAGTTATTGGTTTTGCATGACCATTACTTGAAGTCATGTGGAACCTTTCTATTAGTTAAGTGATACATGTGTCACTTAAGAAGAATTAGTTGAGGATGATTGCCAAATGTCATCTTTACTTGTTGTTCATACTTTAGTTCGGTTTGAGTCTTATTTGTACTTTCCCTCCTACATTCTATAAGTAGGAGAAGAACCTACAGTTCTTGATCGATCGGGAATTTGTAAGAAGCAATCTTGTGTTCTAGAATTTGTGCTAAACCCTGAGAGCCACTTGTTGCGAGAGGAATACAATAAGCGAGGTTTTGGAGAACTTTGTGTCACGGTGTCTTGTGTTTCTTGTTTTTAAATCTTAGATCTTTAAAGTAAACTTTGTGTTATTTTAGATCGGATCTAGAAGCTTTTGCCTTTGCTTTAGAATTACTGTGTGTTCAAATCTATTAAGTTTCTTCTATGTGCATGCGATTAGCTCTGCTTTATCTACTAATTGGGATGCACATCTTCCTACTTCCAAAGTAGGATATTCAATGATATATTTAAGAAATGAAAATAATGACACATATAAATAGAGGAACATAACTTAAAGACACAACTCAATTTAGCGAGAAATTATTGGCCATGGTTAATGAAATCAATAAGACATGATCTTATACGAGAGGTCATCGACCATGACCAATGTCATCAGTGTAATTGGTACAATAAGTGACACAAAGGAGAGAAAGGTGAAGAAAGAAACTTGGATCAAGTATGAAAATTATCTAAAGGTATTATAAGGTGTCCTACCACGATTTCATGACCCAAAGAAACCATCTAGATATCTTGTAAAAGTTGGGATTTTTGTTTGTTTAAAACACTAATTAAGTATTAAATGGTTAAAACATTACCAAGCTATCTCACTACCATTTAAAGATGGTAAAAAAAAATCCTATTTCTTTTTCTCAAAGTAAGATCACTTACGTATAAAAGAACTTTGAGTCTTAAAGAATTAGTTACTAGATATGAAGATAGTCTATACTATCATTTATGCATTGGAAGTTACCTAGGTTTCAATTACATTCATCCCACTAAGTGACCTCATCAAAAAAGTAAGGATGATAATTTTAATTGTTATCTTGAGTAGTTGAAATTTAACTAAGGGTGAAAATAGATATTGTAGATCTAATTACGCAACTTAAGGTCACTATTCAAATCTTCATCATTTACTAGTGCCGCGAGGGCACACCAAACATTGTCATATTAAACTACGTAATTTAAGATGATTCTAATAAGAGATGTCAAGAAATAAATCCACTCCTACTTGTGCTTATTAAGGTTATTTGTGAAATTGTCACCATCATCTTATTGCGCTTATTAATTAAACACACTAAACTAATTCTATTGAAAAAAATTGTTTTGAGTTAGGGATTTTTTTGATCTACTTATTTTAACAAAAAATAGATTTGTTAAATCTAATTTCAAAGTCACTAATATGATAATATACAACATAATACAAATGTTAAACACCCTAAAGATGTAACTGTATAAGAAAATAGGAGAGACATGTCACTTATATGATTTACGCTTATCTTGGAATAGATATGAGCTGGAATAACTGATGAACTAGCTGGGAGGGGTGTCTAAAATGCTCAATATTAATTCTAGAATCTGCAAACAGAGCTAGACATGGGCGTCTGGGTGGCAGGGACCACTCCAAGGTGCTAGTGACTACGTAAGTGCTCGTAATATGCTTTTCTTGTGTCGTTAGGGTTTCACACTTATTCACTGTTGGTCACTGTATGTCACACTTTGATCATGAGGGTACTTGTAACCTATAAAATAAACCCTAGCTACTTGCAAAAGCTCACAAACACATCAAATTGGAATGAAAAATGCAATATGTGAAGTCGGACTGACCTTGACGGTCATCCGAAGGATGAACTTATGACCGAGCGTTGCACTACATTCTATACTCCATGTAGTTCTTTGTGCTTGTGTGTGAAATAATGTCCTTAGGTTTCCCTCATGCTAATGATGCCAAGATAACAAGCTATAGCTAGATAAAATACAAATGTGTGAGATGGAATTCAACACTTCCCCTTCCTATGCAAAGTGTACGTGGCCTAAAAATGTAGTCCCTTGCAATGGTAGTGATAATATATAGATGTGATTGTTGTTTAGAATTTCCCACCATTATAATAGAGTGTATGTTGTGTATATATATGGATCTCTTGTTTGAATTTCGACACTAGTTATACAACATGCCGACTATGACCTCGGGATAAGGATAAGAAAACTCAAAAGGCCCCCAAACATAAATGTCAAATTAACCGAAAAGAACAAAGAGGACATGAGAACCTAGAATGGACAAGAGCGCCTGAGCGGTAGTGTCCAGAATGGGTGTTGGTGTCCTGGGATGAATTACGACAGATGTGAAAAGACCAACGGATAAGGACCCTTGTGACTGACCAAAACAAGGTACAAAAGTGACATATGTGTGAGAGAAAGACAATAAAAATCAAGTCAAACAAGTGGATAGACTAGGGAGTGTGTCATCAGTGAATACTTTTCTTGCTTAAGATCCATGCATATAACAACATACTTAACGATATAGTAATATAGTAGTATGTGCGTGATTTTGTGTCTACACTACCATAATAATAGTGCATGATTAAACATGACTTAGATTTAACTTGAGGTTATAAAATTATTGCATTTTCCCCACGAACGGGTTAGTTTATCAAGATCAAAAGTTAGTTAAACATGGTTTAGTGTGTGTGTGTGTGTGTGTGTGTGTGTGTGTGTGTGTGTGTGTGGTGTGTGTGTGTGTGTGTGTGTGTGTGTGTGTGTGTGTGGTGGGTGTGTGGTGTGTGTGTGTGTGTGTGTGTGTGTGTGTGTGTGTGTGTGTGTGTGTGTGTGTGTGTGTGTGTGTGTGTGTGTGTGTGTGTGTGTGTGTGTGTGTGGTGTGTGTGTGTGTGTGTGTGTGTGTGTGTGTGTGTGTGTGTGTGTGTGTGTGTGTGTGTGTGTGTGTGTGTGTGTGTGTGTGTGTGTGTGTGTGTGTGTGTGTGTGTGTGTGTGTGTGGTGTGTGTGTGTGTGTGTGTGTGTGTGTGTGTGTGTGTGTGTGTGTGTGTGTGTGTGTGTGTGTGTGTGTGTGTGTGTGTGTGTGTGTGTGTGTGTGTGTGTGTGTGTGTGTGTGTGTGTGTGTGTGTGTGTGTGTGTGTGTGTGTGTGTGTGTGTGTGTGTGTGTGTGTGTGTGGTGTGTGTGTGTGTGTGTGGTGTGGTGGTGTGGGGTGTGTGTGTGTGTGTGTGTGTGTGTGTGTGGTGTGTGTGTGTGTGTGTGTGTGTGTGTGTGTGTGTGTGTGTGTGTGTGTGTGTGTGTGTGTGTGTGTGTGTGTGTGTGTGTGTGTGTGTGTGTGTGTGTGTGTGTGTGTGTGTGTGTGTGTGTGTGTGTGTGTGTGTGTGTGTGTGTGGTGTGTGTGTGTGTGTGTGTGTGTGTGTGTGTGTGTGTGTGTGTGGTGTGTGTGTGTGTGTGTGTGTGGTGTGTGTGTGTGTGTGTGTGTGTGTGTGTGTGTGTGTGTGTGTGTGTGTGTGTGTGTGTGTGTGTGTGTGTGTGTGTGTGTGTGTGTGTGTGTGTGGTGTGTGTGGTGTGTGTGACACACTACTTATTTTGAAACCATTGCACTACACAATGTAAAATCCACTTTCCCATTCCTTTTACAACTTTCTTAAATCAACAATTTTGGCATGGATAATATCAAGTTTAGTAGGCCCAATAAAGGGCATCCTAAAATACATATTTAATAGGAAAACCAAGATTTCACAAGTGTTCTCAAGAGCTCATACACTCAACTAAAACGATCCTTTCCTTTACCCTCTAAGTTCAATATTTTCTTTTCAAAAACAATAAAGTAGTTCTATTTTTTTCACATTGCAACAATATAAAAATTTCCTCTTTTCAATATACTAGATTTACACATAGTAAAACAAGGCCAAAACAACAAAGGGGTAGATTTGGCCCAAACGACCTATTGTGTAACTTGGAGGTGCAACCCATGAGTACCACGTTTTCTTGTGGCATGAACTGCTACATGTACAATCAATTACAAACATCATAATTTCTTGAAAAAATATAATAAATGAAAAATATCACACATCTCAAGCAATCACACCATACATATGCAACTAACCAAATAGTTACAAATTCATTCATCCATTATACAAGATGTTAGAAATCATGACAATCAACCATGACACATTTTAAAATTTGTTACAAGATACATAGTAACTCTACAAATCCATCAAGATCCATAATCAACACATCATAATTAGATGATAATAATAATACCCATGAATTAGCCTCATGGGCCAAATACAACAACTCCTGCCAAGACAAGTTAGCATATACATGATAAAGAGACAAAAAAATAATGTATATCCAAATCAAATAACCATACCAATAGTGTATCCAATGTCTCAATCATGAATAATATAATGAGTCATCGTGATTAAAATATGGGGAAAAAATAATGGGCACTACATAAGGGTGTAGTACTAATTGGCATAAAGTTTGGTATGGTGGTAAAGGAAGCAAGTTCAACTTCCATGATGATGTCTCATGAGATGCTAAAAATCAAACCTTACCATTTATATGTGTACCCATTAAGGCACACAAATTGGGGTGTGAAGATGACAAAAACTACAAAAATATCATTATTAAGTGAAAATAAATCTTATACAAAACCAAAAATATCGACATGCATGCATAATTCATTTTGTGAATGTTTCCTCTATGACCTACCATGAGAAAACATGTATCACTTTATTTGGATCACTCCCAAATCAATAGGAAATTAACTTTCTTTTCCAAAGTCTTAATTTGGTCTCTATATCTGTAGAATGCATAAAGAAAACAAACTTGTTTTTGGGCTTGTGCTAGACCATAGAAAAGTTGAGCTTCCTTGATATTTATTAGGCCCCTCAATTGGATAATAATGCGGCAATCAAAAAAGTACATTACATTAAAAAAATAGTAATTTGTAGTATGATTATCCAAATAATTACCTTTTTAATTCATGCAACATTTAGGATCTTCTACATTCTTTAAATTGGTCTTTTTTTCATATGGATGCTTTAGAAATAACAAGTCCTTTCCTTATAAATAAATTCATTATGCTCTATGTGTAACTTCTTAGGTGTCTTAAATATATTAGTACACCTTTATATTTATAATTTGAAATTAAATTTGTACCCTATTGGCATTTTATATTACACACAATGGGAAAGAAATCCAACAAAAAGGGTCATACAACTTGACAAAATCAAATTTAGGGAAAAGACCCATAACTCAAGCAACCTTTTTGTAGTAAAGTTGACCATTTTTGCATGGGGTGAAAATGGAAACATAATAAATAATTCAACCAAAACTAAGGGAAGAGAGAAAGTTAATGGGAAGGGAAACAATAGAAAAATAGAGGAAATGAGATAAACTTGAGGCCCCATGAGGAACAATGAGAATTAAACAAGTGAAAATGAGGTCAAGGTGTCTACATGGTTGGAAGGGTTGTAATGCCTTCCCAAGAAATTCTCTTTTCTCTCTTCCCTTTTTCCTTTTCTATTTTTATTTGTACCTATATTTCCATGATTATTTGGAGATCCTACCATAGATCTCAAAACCATATGTTAATTTTTATCGTTATGTGAAAATATGGACATTTTGTAGGGGTGAGTATCACCCAAAAGGAATGAAAACAAAATTTAGGATTTTCTGCATTCACATTTCATGTTTTTTTGCGACTTTACTATGTTTTTAGCCTCCATTCAATCACGATAATTGTTTTATTGATCCCCATTTCCATTTACCTTTTCTACTTTTAATATGATTTGAGTGGCTGTGAATCTAGGCCTACATAGGGGTTTGTTGGTAGCATGTACTCTTATAAGATCATGGTGGTTATGGATCTAACCATGTTTAAATATTTTCTATTAGATACAAATATTTTTGGAGGTCTATATCTTCCTTTTTTATACCAAGGTCTATCACATATACTACGGGGTGTATTTTCTAGGTGACCACAAACCCTATGGTTGTGTTTTATTTGGTAAAGAAAGGTTTTCCTTTTTCTTTGTTCATTTTAGGTTCTTCCAAGTACTTCCATAAGCTCTCATGTACCTATGAGGGTTTGTGATGTGATTTTTCCTTTTATTAAAATGTTTAGAGACATTTATTTTGTTGGTAGAGGTAACTATGGATGTAATTGGGATTTAGTGTTAATGAATTTAAGGGTTTTTTTGACATAAAACAAATTCCACGTAGTTTTGAAAAATATACATGAGTAAAGTCACCTAAAGGAAAGGGTAATGGTCACTCAATTTCATCTTGCATGTTTATGTAATCAATTTCCATGGTTTTGAAATTTTTGGATGGGTTGTTTGCTATTTTCAATTATTGAAGGTGTCATTGAATATTGATTTTATTTCAATTTATTTAGCTAGAAAAACTCTTTACTAAAATATGGAGGGTGCATAACCCTATATTAGATCTTATTCTACAAGATTTTGTGGTTTTGATGAAAATGTGATAAGTAATAAGTTATGTATTTTATGTGGTGTAAGCTATAATATTAACTACAAAAGGCATTTGTGGGTGTTATGATGATTTATTTTGAAATGGAAGTGTTCATTAACTGTAGAAGTTTTTTTATAGTGGATTATATATAAGTTTGAATAAGGGTGTAGACACTCAAAGTTGATAACTTATCCTTCGCAATGAAAAATTTGTTCTTGTTCCTATGCTAAGACAAATGCTCACATTCTAAGAAAAATTAATACATCGTTCTCTCTCCTTCTCTTGACTTGCTCATCTCTTCATCCTTATATGTTGTTCATTAATGAAGTGTTAGTCAACTAAAGAAATAATTAAACCCAGACATCATTCCCGAACCTTAGTTTTTGTATTACTATTTTCTTGTGCAAAACTATACAATTTTGGTCCGTAGTGGACTATAGTCCTGGGACGAACTATATAAGATTGCATCTCTCCATATAATGACTTTTTTCTACTTTGAAAATCATTTTGTGAGCTGGTTAATCTTCCTAGGTCAACCATAATGTGAATATCTAACCTATGGAAGCCTATATAAGCAAGTTAGTTTCATTTCATAACTCATCTAGAACTCTCATGAGATCCTATTACAAATATCAACACTAAAGCACTCAACGCTCTCCAATATCTCCCTAAATCCATTGTAAAACATTTAAAGAAGCCAATATATTAGGTACGAAACACCCAACTAGGTCAAATAGTCTAGCTTCCTCCATTTCCAAGCACTCAAAGGTCTTAGAGCCATATCTTAGCAAGATAAAGTTAGTTCAAGTATTTTTAAAGGTATTTAAGGGATAAGAGGGTTTAGTCTAGTAGCTAAAGCAAACCAAATCAAAATACTACTATGCTAGGTACATTATCTAATATATAGTTGGCCCACCATCTTTATATTAAGTGTAGACACCTAAAACTTGGTTACACAGTTTTATTACTTAAATTGTACTAACAACCTTCTCATCTTCTCCTTTGGTTAATTGACGCCACTTCTTTAATTAACTATTCTTCAATCCATTCATGGATGCCCATTCATGACATTATTTTGGTCGTAAGCCTTCTATAACCAACTAATTAGCTATTTTAGTAGTTAATTAGGCTTGTTTAGCCTCTAATTTGGCTAATATACCCTCTTATTAGCTAAACATACCCCTTTTAACCATTCAGAATCTCCCCATTTCCCTCTAGTCCACTTCTACAAGCTTCCTAGGCTATTAATAAATTACATGTGATTAATTGGAGTATTCCAAACTCTCATGAGTCACTAATTACTTGCTAATCAAGTTTAACTAGCCTAAACCAAGTTTATCTCTTCTAAAACATGTTTATCCTCTCCTAATAAAAAGTGCATTTTTGCTTTACCCTTTGTCCCACATGCACTAGGATTCCTAACTTTCCCAAATGGAAACCTATAAATACAAGGCTAATGTCTCCCTTTCAATTTTACACCTTTACACATTGGTTATCATATCAAAACCTCACACACTTTGAGACTTTGGCAAACATCTCATTTGCATTAGCTAAAGCTACAAGCATTTGAGCTTGATCCATTCCTCATTATAGTAATCCTCCATATTGCATCCATTCCTTCAACCTTGTTTAGTAGGAGAATAACTCAACATAGTCTTATGGCCATTTTAGAGAGATCTCTTCATCACTTGGAGTAGACAACACAAAACTGATTGCTTAGGATCTAACTAGGTTCACCTTTATATTAAACAATCTAGAGAAGTAGAAGGAACATAGTAATGTTCGTTTGATTCATGCATTATTGTAGAAGTTTATCTCATTAAGATCCCATCTTGATGTTTATGATAGATTTAGTTATATTATGGAACTACTAGGTGTTAGTTTCATGTTATTGTTATAGCTAATATTTTCATGCATACATTTGGTACGCCTGGGGACCTTACTCCATGGTCCATAGAAGTTGATTTCAAGCTTTGTGATTTACCTCATTTTTTCTAACTATATCATGCATTTTGAGGATTAAATAGATTTGTCTTAAGCATTTTACTAACCTTATGTGTGTTGAATATTCCTTTTGCATGCAAAGTTAATGGGTTTTTGTTAGAAATTGGTTTAAAGAGCAAAGTTTTGACATGTTTGCAATTTCAAAAGTCATTTTTTCATCATTTTTGCATTTTCAGTGCACATGCATGGGTGTTAGAATGGGGCACACATATGCTCAAACTCACACACACTTTCAGCATAGATGGGAAAGCATACGCTTCCTAGCCCACACATATGCTTCCCTGTATTTTGGCTCTCTGTGATAAAATTTACCGTGCTCGTGCATTTTATTTCAAGGGCCCGCATGTGCTTACAAGAACACACATACATATATCGGGACGTGTACATGCTTGCCTCCCTCTACGCTATCTTACCTTTTTTATAGATGCACACATATGATTACTGAGGGTGTGCATACACCAAGAAGGGAACACATGTGCTTCTATACCCACTCATACATTAAAGACTAACTATGTTTTTGTGAGGGCACACATACACTACTAGGCACACACATATGCTCTTAGGGGTACACATATGTTCTAAGGGGCATGCAGCACTATATTATAAAATTGAACACCTGTGTTAGAATGGAAAATTTTTGTTTTCTTAGATTTTCCGACACTTTGCAGGGTCTTCTTTAGTTACATTAATGTTTTTCATAGTTGTGTTTTAATTTATGAGGCCATGATTACGTATGCTCTTCCTCTCAACTTTAGGTGATCTTGGGAATCAGAAATGATTCAACACCTCTTTCATTCTTTCAAAAACACTTCATCAAAGATTTCTAAAGGAATTAACTTCAATTCAAGTAAATGAATGAGTTTGCATTTGATTTGTAGGATTTCTTCATTTACTTGCTAAATAGTTGAATTCCTCATTGCATATGCTCTTCCTTTACGTCTTAGGTGAGCTTAGGAATTAGAAACAAAGTTTGGTCCTCTTTCTATGATGCCTTGATCATTTTTGGAGAACTACTAATCTTTACATGAAGGACCTTATCTCTCGTGAAGGAATTAGGATCTAAAAAAAATTAAACATGTTTGTTGTAGGTTGCCAATAGTGTGTAAAACCTCATTAAGTTAAAAGATAAGAAAACACGTGCCACATTCGAAACACTTTATATGCAGTTCGTATAAGGGTAAACCTGTCCACTTTAAAATAGGATAAGTAACCTTTGGCATAAGCCTTAAGATAACAAGAGGGATGCTCCTTGGAACCTCAAAGTAGTCCATGTAAGAGGGAACCTTATGGACGAAATGAGAAGCACTCCGCTTACCTACTTGATTATTTTACACTTGTGAGTAGAATCAAAACTTTTAGTGTGTGTGACATGCCTAGTCATCATCCACATCACCTGGTGAGTCATCTCACCTTGCGAGAGTCATAGGTCTTAGGAAGTCAAATGACAAGTGTTAGATTATGTCATAGAATCTGTCATTGTCATTTGTGTCAAGTGTCATAGGAGTTACATTCCTTATTTGGAATTGTAACTCCTCCTTTAGTGGCGTCATATGCGTCAGTGGTGTCATTGATATTATTTCCTTGTTTAGGCATGGGGGTTACACAACACCCCTATTTGTACTTTCTTTTTCGATCTATGAGTATGAGCAGACATGTTTTCTTATTTGCATATTCTTTCCATTGTTCGAATCTTGCTTATTGTGTTGGAGCTTGACATTACCATCGGAGTGCAACTTCGTTGTGGTGCATTGTTTTCAACATCGGTTCTCGTGAATCCCTCTTTCATGGTATCAGAGATGGTTTTGGTAAAATGTGCACTCTTCATTTATCAAGTTGTTTATTACTTTTGGTTTCTTCTTATTTCCTCGTGCAAGTTTTTTCGATTATTATTTTGGAATTGTATTTCTCACCTCGTATTGAGGTTTCAAAGTAGTTGCAAGTTTGAGGTATTTGGCTGGTTTGCTTTATCATGTTGCTGAGTTCATGATTACTTCTTTCTCATGAGCTCGGTTTTTGCCTTGGCTCAGACATGTGGTTCCTTCTTGGGTTGTGGTTCATGTGTTCGAGTTATTTGGGTGTTCGGCTTTTGCATGAGTGTTTTTTTTTTCAGGTCTATTACAGTTTGAGGCTGCATTTCAGAGGCTACAATTCAATGTTGACTTGGTGGGTTGTTTGGGTTGGCTCATATTTTGGCTCGAAGGTTCGTTTATCTTATCTTTACATTATTTGGGCTTCACTTTTTGAGCTTGCATGCTCTGGTTTGCATCACTTACAACTCGTGCCTTGTTTGGCTGCTCGTTTGGGCTCGGCTTGGCTTGGACCGACCAACTCATGCTCTAATTTTCCTTGGCACTCTCCGTTTGCATCGCATATTTTTCCATTGCTTGTGCTTCTAGTGACTTAGCCTCTCCCACTTATTTGTGGCTCGGTCTACTCTGGTTCACTTGGGTCTATGCACTCTGCCCTGTTTTCTAACTAGTGTTCTCTTCTACTTCTCTGCATTGGTTGTACTAGATTGTGCACTATTTCCTTTGCATTATCTGTGCTTTTACGAGGACACTTGTTTTGCATTGGCCCGTGTTAACTCCATGTTGTTCCTAGTTCATGGTTTCATTCTCAGATTCCTGTGTTCACTGTTATCTACACAGGGAATCTGGTTCAGCTCCTTCTTGGACATTATAACATACCTACAATGGGATTCTGACATGCATCAATATTAGTCCCTGTGCACACGTGGCTCTAGCTCCCTTCAACAACTCATGTTTCATTTACCTGTAGCAGATTACACCTGACATGTGGTCGATACCCCATGGCTCCGTCAACATCCTCATGACCATTTTTTTATTCTCTCCAAGCTCGGTCAAACACTATCTCAGGTACATGGCCTACAATCAATCCTGCAGTGTTTTTACGTGGATCCTGCCTTGAACACTAGCTCAGCTTGGTTAGTATCATCAGCTCGGTCAACGTGGGCCCCTAAACATTCTTTTTAATTGGTAATCAATCTCCTTTTAAATATTTCAAGGTGTAAAAATTTTAATTGGCATTGTAAACCTTTTTGGGGTATTTTTGCTTGTTTTATTCAACCTTCCTTCGAGTGACGAAGACGGAGGGTGAGGTGCTGGGGTGGCAGAGGTCTAATCCCCCTCGCAATTAAACAAACCCTATTTAAAATTCAATTCCATTTTTAATGAGCATACATACATGACACCCTTTGAATGCGTTTAGGGCCCTTTTTAATCCGTTTGTAGGCTTATTAGCTTTTTTCCATCAGTTACGGGAATTGTTTTTGCTATAACTTTTGACTCGTTGCTCGGTTTTGAGCACTTATTTAGTCAAAGTTGCATGTTTTTTCACACTCTAGTTGATGGGATTATTAGTTTTATAAACACATTATTTTATAAAGTGTCGCATTCTGGGGTGTCTTTGTATTGCTTAATTCAGCTCATCTTGAGCTTTGTTCTATCCCTTTTATTGCTTATGGACTTGTGAGCGTGTCCACCACAGTCTTACAACAAAGGGATTATTTTGTGTGATGTGAGACATTGTTTCTCACAAATCCCTCTCTTCCCCTTCTTATTTTCTCTTGTTCTTGTGCTTGCTTGCGGTGTCGATCTGCGTGCCCAACGAACCTTGATTGTTGTCTCCACTATTGCGCGTTATTACACTGATTGCAAGGTGAGTGACAGACTGGTTCTCGGCACACAGTCGCATCTGATTGTAATCAACACACTGAACTATAAAGTGCCAAACTTAGGGGGTGTGATATTGTTCTGGGGTGGTGTTGTTTTTTCTCTCTCCTTCCTTCTGCATCCTTTGGTTCTATCTCTTCATTATGGATATCTCTAAAGTACCGTGCTCACACATTTTAACTTCTTTGAATGGAAATCTAAAATTATATTGGTTTTGCAAAGTAAAGGGTTATACCGTGTCACCATGGGGTTAGAGACCGAACCTAATGATGAACCTGAAAAATCTAAGTGGTTCAACTATTGTGATGAAGCCTTAGGTCTTCTCTGTATGTTCGTCTCTCCCGAATTGCTCTTCCACATCAAAACTTCCTCAAATCCTGATGCAACATGGAAAACACTCAACGATATGTTTGGGAAGCAAGATGACATGAGATCACATGAGTTGGAGAATGAACTACTAGGGTTAAATCCTAGTGACTTTGAAAACCTACAAGCCTTCTTCTCAAAGTTTGTCCACACTAGACTACTTCTAAAGGAATGTAAAGTGGAAAAGAAATACTCTCAATTGATCTTGTTGATTCTTTCTAAGTTAGGTCATGAATACTGTCTTTGTTTCAAATTTCCATGCCACGAAAGTGCCTTGGGTAGTACTTGGAAAATGCCCTCCTTTGACAATTTTTCATCCCAACTCATTCAAGAACAGGACAAACTCACTCAAATGGGGACTCTAAAATCCAAGTCACATGCCCTTGTGGAAAATAAGGGCAAGAAAAATGAAAATAAGAAAGAAACAAAGGACCAACCTAAGAAAGAAACCAAGACCAACCAACCCTCAGCTAAGCCCAACACTAACACTTCTACTTCTGAGCCTAAAGTGAAGAAGGAAAAGTTTAAATGCTCCTATTGTAAGAATTCTGGCCATGATGAGCATTATTGTTTTTGAAACAAATTGATCACTTAACTCATTTGCTTGAGAAGAATAAAATAAGTGTTCCTGAATCCGTTAAACAAAATGCTCAAAAGGGCGAGTCTTCTAAAGCAAAGGAGTCTAAAAATGAAAAGAAGAAAGGTATGGCCCTCGTAGCTATATCAACTCCATCATCAACTTGGATTATTGGTTCCGGTGCCTCAAACCACATGGCTTCTTTAGGGGTTGAATTCTCTAGCATTGAACCATGTGGCATGTCCCAAATCACGTTGGGTGGGCGATGACACTCATGTGTCGGTTTCCAGTAGTGAATTGGTAGAGATAGAAGGTGGAACATTTAACCAAGTGTTGAGTGTTCCCAATCTCTCTACCAATCTCCTATCGGTTTACCAAATCACCCACCTTGGTGAAGGAATGTGAGTGGAATTTGGTCCTAACTCGGTGATCATTCATGAGCTTAACTCTGACTGCATTGTGGCTGAGGGAAAGGCGGATCACCATTCATGGTTGTATACCTTTTCCCACTTCTCTTCTGATTTGATGCCCAATGCCTTACTCACTCATGCAAATGAGGTTAGAAAGCTATGACATGAGTGTTTTGGGCATCTAAATTATTGTTACCTTGAACAATTGAGCCAAAATGAAATGGTCAACGGGTTACCCCGAGTTAAGTTTTCTAAAGGTCTTTGTGAGGGTTACCTTGAAAGAGGGATGCGCGAGAACCGATGTTGAAAATAATGCACCACAATGAAGTTGTCAATGGGTTACCTCGAGTTAAGTTTTCTAAAGGTCTTTGTGAGGGTTGCACCCTGAAAAAACTTTGATAAGGGAAAATCTTGGAGAGCTACTCGTCCCTTGGATCTTGTTCATAGTGATGTTTCTGGCCCCTTTCCATATCCTTCTTTCACTAGAGCTCTATATATACTAACCTTCATTG
Organism: Taxus wallichiana var. yunnanensis; assembly: GCA_018340775.1. Taxonomy (NCBI): domain Eukaryota; kingdom Viridiplantae; phylum Streptophyta; class Pinopsida; order Cupressales; family Taxaceae; genus Taxus; species Taxus wallichiana. The sequence continues at coordinate 891,806,950 of CM031237.1, forward strand.
ATGAATTTTCACGTTATATATGAGTATATTTTCTTAAGCTTAAGTTTAAAGTCTTTGAGCATTTTCAAAACTTTAAGGCTCTTGCTGAGAAACAAGTGGAACAGTCTATCAAGGTTCTTCAAACCGATAATGGAGGCAAGTATGTGAGCAATAGGTTTGAGGATTTCTGCACTTCTGAGGGGATTTCTTTGTAGCGTATAGTTGCTTATAGCCCTTCCCAAAATGGAGTTGCAGAAAGAAAGAACCAAACTTTAAAGGAGATGGCCACTTGTATGGTTCACTCAAAGTCCCTTCCTCCGAGATTGGGCTGAAGTAGTGAATTGTGCTTGTTACATTTAGAATCATGTTCCACATAAGGTAGTAAGAGGGATGACACCCTTTGAATCCTGGTTTGGACACAAGCCTAATGTTGAGCACTTTCGAGTCTTCGGATCCAAGGATATGGCTGGATTCCCAAGAAGAAACACAAGGCATTAGATCCACAATCCAAACCTTGTATCTTTGTTGGGTATCCTGATGGCGTGAAGGGATATCGATTATTGAACCCTACTACCCATGAGCTCTATATTGAGAGGAGTGTGAAGTTTGATGAGTCATCCTTGAATTTGACTTCCACTGAGGTTATTTTGCCCACTCGATTTGATTCGACTCATCGATGATGATGTTGTTGAGCAAGTTCCTCTTCTCCCCTGCTCCTCTTGATCCTCAAACATTTGAGTCTTTTGATTATGATAGTAGTGATGATGAGGACTATGTCCCTTCTCACTCGAGTGAAGAATATTCTAACTCTGAGCTTAAACCTTTGGGACCTCTTTGGGTAGGAAAACTTTACTGAGTGTTGGAGATCCTTTAGATGAGAGACATACACACTCGAGTTTCATGGACCCCACTCCTTCTTTGCCTTTGCTTTTGATTCACCATATTTTTAGGAAGCTTCCGGAATTCCTAAGTGGGATTTGATTATGGATGAGGAGTATTAATCACTCATAAAGAATGACACTTGCGATCTTACCCATCTTTCGAAAGGAAGAAAATTCATTCGGTGTAGGTGGATATATCGAAAAAAGTATGGAGCCAATGGAGAAGTCAAGAAGTATAAAGCATGACTTGTAGCTAAGGGTTTCTCCCAAGTTCTGGGGTTGATTACTCAGAAACCTTTGCTCTGGTTGCAAAGATGACTTCAATTTGAATGAACCTTGCCATCACCACCACTAATAGATGGGAAGTCCACCAGATGGATGTTAAGAGTGCCTTCCTTATGGGGACCTAGAGGAAGAGATCTATATGGAACAACCTCCGGGTTATGTCCATGATCAATCCCTCATTTGCAAGTTAAATAATTCTCTCTACGGCCTTAAACAAGCCCCTCGGGCTTGGTATGCCAAGATGGACTCCTTTCTACTTGCATCAGGGTTCACTCGGTGTCACTCTAACCCAAATGTGTATATTCGTAGTAGGATGACTCCATGCTTATTCTTGTTCTCTATGTTGATGACTTGTTGATCATGGTTAGCTCTTCCTCTATCATTGATTCTGTGAAGATCTCTTTGGCCAACAAGTTCTCCATGTCTGACTTAGGATTGCTTCATTACTTTCTTGGGATCAGATTTCACAATATGACTTGGGAATTATGATTTGCAGCCTAAGTACTCTCTTGATTTTCTTTCTTGGTTTCACATGTCTGATTGCAAGTCCTCACCTACTCCTTTTCTTTCCGGGGTCAAGTTGGTTTCTGATTGCTCTTCCCCTTGGTGGTTGGTAGTACCTTTATCAAAAGTTTGTGGGAGCTTGATCTACCTTACTCACACTCGGCCATATATTTCACATCTTCCGTCGGGTTTATGTCCAAATTTATGTAGGAGCCTCATGAGCTACATTTAAAAGCAACAAAGTGGATCCTTCACTATGTTTGTGGCACTCACACAAATGGTATTCATTACTTAGGAGGGACTGAGATTGACTTGGTTGGATTTACAGACTTAGATTGGGCCGGTGATCTAGATCATTAGAAGTCTACCTCAGGCTATAGTTTCACTCTTAGTTCAGGTCCTGTCAGTTGGTCCAGCAAGAAGCAGAATGCCATTTCCATATCATCGACATAATCAAAGTATAGAGGAGTAGTTAACGCTGCCACATAAGTTGTTTGGTTATAGGGTATCTTGACAGAGTTTGGCATCCACTTTCGGTGGCCTACCATTATCTATTGTGACAACATGAGCACTATCTCGATTTGTAGAAATTCCATTCCAGCATCAGCAGACGAAGCACATTGAGATTCACATGCACTTCATATGGGAGATGATACATGAAAACATCATCGACATACAATATGTTCAGATAACTGATCAAGTTGTAGACATATTCACCAAGCCCTTCACTGAGGTGAAATTTCTTCACTTGCGGTCTCTTCTTGGGGTGAGGTCTACTACAGCCACCCATCTTCTTTGGGCTATATAGTCCTCCTCCTCTTCTTCTTTCCAGAAAGATGTTGTTTGTATATGGGCACCTTATCAGGCCTTTAGTTTCCGGGTCCCATTGACACATCTTTCTTAGTTGTCTAGGGGAGTCTTCTTTTCTATTCTAGCTTACCATGACCTCTTCCTCGGCTTTGATGAAGGGGGTGTTGGTGTGTGTGACATGCCTAGTCATCATCCACATCACCTGGTGAGTCATCTCACCTTACGAGAGTCATAGGTATTAGGAAGTCAAATGAAAGTATCAGATTCTGTCATAGAATCTGTCATTGTTCATTTGCGTCAGTGCATCATATGAGTTACATTCCTTATTTGGAATTGTAACTCCTCCTTTAGTGGCATCATATGTGTCAATGGCGTCATTGATATTCTTTCCTTGTTTAGGCATGGGGCTACACAACACCCCTATTTGTACTTCCTTTTTTCGATCTATGAGTATGAGCAGACTTGTTTTCTTATTTGCACATTATTTTCATTGTTTGAATCTTTCTTATTACGTTAGAGCTTGACGTTACCTTTAGAGTGCAACTTCGTTGTGCTACATTGTTTTTGACATCGGTTCTCACGAATCCCTCTTTCAAAAACTATCTTCATGCCACCCCAAAGTGAAAATAAAACTAAACAAATTTTTATGCTCATTGTATCAAAGGGGGTAATGTAAAGCGGAGATACTCCAAGGTTTATTTAGTGAAAATTCCTTGGAAAACCAAGTTCGTAGATATTGTTTGTGACACCTAGTTGAGAGAACCAAATAGGAAGCTATTTCATCTTAGAGCCAACTTTACCATATTAAACCAAATCATGTTTTATAAAGCCTTTGCTAGGTAATAACTTGCTCAAGATAATCGAATAAGGAGAGAGTCCATCCAAGTTTGAACTAATTGTCATTCAACACAAAATTTATAAAGCATTACATTACCTTAGTTTCTCACTCACCCTAAGGCAAGGTGAAACTCTTCTAAAGTGATGCCAAACATCTTTCAACCTCACTTGGATTACTCCTTTATTTTCTTATTTCTCATTTAGGACAAAAGAGAATGACATACACGTATACCACTATAAATAATCGTGTCCACCAATTTTGTAGTCTACTTGCATTACTTGGTGTAATGCTTAAATGCAAGTGTTGAAAGTGTGAATGGTACGTCTTCATGTTCTAGTAGGCCCTTTGTCTCACATCGATATTGAGACTTATCATCATCGTAGTTAGGTTGTCTCATCATTGACTCCCTTTGATTTTTTTACATTTCTCATGTCATATACATACAAATTTGATACTTACGTCTTGATTCCTTTAGGAAAATTGATCTAAGTATCGGCACTTTATTGTTATTTGCTCACATAAATAACAAACTTCTTGATATACTTGACTTAGTATTTGACTCAAACATTGCCTTGAGTCTTAGAAAACATCGTTACATTGTTAGCATTGTGGTGACATCATTTTGATACTAAAAATATTTCCTTTGTCTACGAAGCTTGATTTACGTATCCAAATAGTGTTGTTGCGCTACTCGCATTGGTATTCTCCTTTTTCAAAACCTGGACTTTGTTTGTTTTAGAAGCTTGTTTTAGTGTACCTTGTTAGGAGATCGTGTCAACACCATCTTAGTACTTAGGCCTTGTTTATATCAAACTTGACCTAAGTGGTGATATCATGTTGTCACTATTTGTGCCTAGCCTACCATTTGATAGTACGTTTTGCATGAGGAGTAGATTCCTTTAAGTTGGATTGGTTTACCAAACTTGCATGATTGTGCCTTGTGTTTGTTCATCGTATTGATTTATTTTTCTAGGGAAATCCTTATTAGATCCTTGTTTTATTTATCCTTTGTCACTCAACATTCTTGGACTAATTTTAATTATTCTTTAGAAACATTATGGTAGTCACATTATAACATTAGGGCCTAGAATTTAGTGTATATTTGATCACATTCGACAAAAACCTTTGTAGACACCTTGGTATGCCCCCTATCACGAGGATGGAATCTAATATATTGGGGTCTAATACTTTCATTGGTCATGATTTAGGACCCCTCTTTTCTATGGTAAAAGAATCAGATGATTTAATTGATCATAGTGGCAATGAGGAAGACTCACCTCGAGATAATTTTGAGTTTGATCCGCACACTTAAATGAATTCCTTTATCTCAATAAGGATAAAGTACTCACATGAGTGGTGGATTTAGGTGCCAAGGTGACACCCAAATATGAATTTCTTCCACCTAACTATGTCACCTACAAATAAGAATAAATGCAATGTCCTTTTATTAAGCGTGGTGATGAGCTAAAATAAGGACATGCCTCTACTTCATATAACAACAATGCCAAAACTGAGGTACCCAAACACACGAGTGGTTATGAATTACCACCCCTTAAAATACCTCGTAAAGTTAGGATAGAACGTAAGCATAAAGAACCACCTCCTATGCGTGAAAATATCAAAGGACTTAAAGACGATGAAGTCACTTTGCGACAACAAATACAAACCATTAGCAGACAATTAGCTAGTCTAACTTCCCATGTGCAAAAGGACATAGACAAGCACACCAAAGAAAAAACTAGGGAGAAACATAGTGAGCTTCATATCGAAGATAAAGAAGAGTGCAAAACATGAAGTATAACAAGGTGTACATACCAGCTTCCCCTACCAAAGATAAACTCCTCACACAAGAGTTATAATCCATGAAGAGTATAATTCCAAGCCTATAAGAGAGTAATGTGGGACATAGAAAAAAGTATCAATAAAAAATATGTCCTAACCCCTTTGATAAGGCTATGTTATGCACACCATTTCCCAAAAAAATTGTTACACCAAAGTTTGACAAGTATAAAGGGAAAGGTGACCCACGTGATCATATAAAGTACTTCTACATGGATTGCAGAAGTAGCTTACAAAGTGATAACTACCGCCTAAACTAACCAAGAGCTTTGTAGGTCAATTCTCATTAAATGTCAAGAGTGACATTACCATGTTGTAATTATGTAATGTTAAGCAAAGGCATAAGGAGACCTTTTCTACTTTCTTACAACAATGGAGAGGGTTAGCTAGCTTCTTCCCTTATACAATCCCCGAAAAATAGTTGATTAGTATTTTTGTCCCCAATCTAAACCAGGACATTTATTTCCATCTGCTGATGCATTGCATTAGTAACTTCGAAGAGGTTTTAGAATAAGGAAGCCAAATTGAAAAGGATTTAATAGCAAAAGGGAAGTTGAAACCCTTTTTGAAAGATAATCAAATACTTAAACCTACAGACAAACCCAAAATTTTCAATAAAAATAAAAATGTTGTAGGGGACGGTATAACAGACTTAAAACACATACAAGCGGTTCAAATTGGTCCCCTGTTCAAGCTTACTCAAGGACACATTCAACATGCAACCCCCAAACATCGAGTGTTCACTCCTCTCACAGAATTCTTGTCCACAATCCTAAAATAGTTGGATGTAGTGAACATGGTCCAAGACTGCTAAAAATAGTGCCCTATGCCGATGATGTACCTAAACCGTCATAGTTTATAGACCATGAGTATTGTGAATATCATCACGTCAAGGGGCAAAAAACTGAAAAGTGCCTAAAGCTAAGACACTTCATCTAGGACCTTATTGAAATCGGTGATATTGAAGTCAATTCACATGAGCCACATCAAACGCCTAATCAAAAGATGGGAATATTCAATGAACCTTTCCCTAGGCATAACCAACAGGAAATGAAAAATCCAGATCAGGGCCAAGCTTCCAATGATTACAGAGCCACCAATTATGTTTATGGTCAAACCAATAACCCATTCGATTCACTTATTGGTTGTATTCATTCTCTTGATGAACATGTTAATAATATACAAATTGTTAAACATGATTGTGTTGTGGCAACACGGTGCTCTTTCTTGTGATTCCAAAACCTCAACCACCTAACCCTCGGGAGGGTCGATATGATCTATTAGAACAACTCAAGAAGACCACTGCTAAGATTTCGATCTTAGATCTTCTCAATATATAAATTTTTCATAAAGACATCCTCTACAAAACACTTCAGGGGGGGGGTATCAATCAATATCGATCCTTCACACCTCAAGCGGTGGTCGTGAACCTTGCTCCTATAAACACCTTTCCTTCTCCCAAAGTGAAATTCCACATGAAAAACATACACATAACCTACCCCTATACCTTGAAGCATTTATTACTCAAAGAAAGATAAAGAAAGTGATTGTGGACAATGATTCTAGTTTGAAAATTTGCACCTTGAAGTTGGTTAGGCAATTTGGGACGAACAGAGGCATATTTAGATTCCACGTCATCATTATCACATCATATGACAACGCAGAACATGAATCAGATGGTACAATAGTATTTCCTATGGATGTAGGGATGACATATCACGACATTAAGTTCTATGTCCTCGACTTGGATCTTCCTTACAATATGATCTTATGCCACCCATGGATACATGCCCTGCAGGTTGTACCCTTCGACCTTTCATTAATGCATCAAGTTATATCATAATGGGAAAGAAATAACTATTCCAAGATATCCCAAGATATTTTCACATTGTAGATCCTTGCATAGTTTTTCTCATGTGGAATATGAATGTCCTTCTATAGATATAGTTATACCCCTATAAACTAAAGCTCTAAAATCTCGTGTTGACCCAAACATGCTAAGTGCTAGTGATGAAAGCACTACTGATTTTGTTTCTCCCTTTGTTGCATGGGAGATGAAAGTCCTATATAATGATCCAATTGAGGAATATAACCTCCAACATGACCTTCGATAGAAATATTGACCTTTAATTATCACCTAAAACATGAGCTAGACCAAATTTCCAATTCAAGGACTCTCTGGATAGTTGTGCTAGTCCTTTTGAGAAGTTTGTTCCTCATGACCTCTTATCAGATGAGAAAATTCTAGATTCCCTCACAAATTGGGTCCTGAAGGTAAAACCTTCATATCACGAGGCTCGAGAATATACCAAAGATAAAAATGATGCATGTCATTGGTTATGAAGGATAAGGATGTGGTACAGATGAACATGGAAGATTAGAGCATGTCCCAATTCCCTGTTACAAATCGAATAAGCATGAGCTTGACATTAGGTGATGGTAGGGATTTTTTAGTGGTGAATATTCATAATTTGGTGAATATTCCACTTTAGGAAAATTTGAAAAGGTGATTTTTTTTGGAGTAGGTCAATGTATTGTTCACCCTAAATTTCTAGTATAATGTTCTTAGGGGTCAACTTCACCTACCATTGAAAACTACTCCTATATAAACCTAGGTAATTCACCCGAGTAGTATACTAGTAACTTACTACTAACTTACTGAGGTACCATTTGAATTACTTGCAAATTACAAGTAGAAAGTGTGGATCAGAGTCTCAGATTGGTTATTGCAGACTTGCATGACAAGAAAGTGTCACTAACATGCGACAAAGAAGATTTTAATTTCCAAACGGGAGACAATATAGTGTTGCGACATGTGATAAGAGAAGATGTTGACACGTGAAAAGAGTCTTGTTGACATGTGACAAGGGAGGGTTACAAATGGGTGACAAAAGAGTGCTTCGATGAGTGGTAAGGGGGTTGCAGATGATCAACAAGAGGGAGCATTTTTTAGTGTCGTGAAACAACAAGGTTTTCTATCATATGACAACAAGCCTTGCCATCATGTGACAACAAAACTTGATGCTGCGTGACAAAAAAACTTGATGTTGCGTGATAACAAGCCTTTCTATCACGTGACACCAAGGTTTGTTATTGCATGACACCAAAAAAATGCCCCCTTAAGAAACTGACAGGTGATAATTTGACTCTGAAATCCCAAAAATTCACCTTTCTAGCGAAAGTGGTTCTAGGTATATTCGTGGGGGATTCTCCACCTCCAATTCACCAAAGGATTCTTAAAAAGAACCCTCCATGGATTTCCACACTTAGAAATTGATGTTACCTCTTCATAATGTGAGGATAGCTCATCTCATTTGGATAATGATGAAGATTCTTATTGTAGCCTATACAAGGATCTTGCCTCCACAAACCTTTTTTTGGATATAGCTGTACTAACCTTATCCACTTATGATTCCCAAATAAACCTTGTATATCCCAATCTCATTGACTAGGACCAACAACTTCATGTACTAATCAATCTCTTTGAAAATGACGAGGTAATCGTAGAGTTCTTAGGTATCTGAGATACCATTCCAATTAGTGACCATAAAAAGGGTTTCTCCATAAATTTGGATGCATGTGCATACTTTGGGGAGAGACTAAGATGTGTGGTTAGAAAAATATAAATGAAAGAGAGGGAAAAAGTTCTTTGAAAAATCCTCAAAAATGTGAAAGTCTGAAACACATAGTGAAAACCTCTTTGAGGAACTAGAGAAAAACAAATGGAAAAATCAAAGGACATAAAAAGTGGCCACACTTAGGGTGAAAGTCTCATTGAGACACCCTTGGAAGAAGACCTTAATCTCCCTCCTGATCCTACGCATATAAAGGACACATTTAAAATGTTGGTAGAGGAGACCATAGACATCAATATCAGTCGAGAAGATAACCCTAGAATGGTAAAGCGGGAGCTTCACTCTCATCACACGGGCATAAAAATTTTGTGAGCCTACTACATGATTTTGCTGACATATTTGCATGGTCATAAGTAAATATGCTAGGGATGGACCCCTAGTTATTCGTGCACAACCTTGTTGTGCATCCAGATGTGAAACCCATCAAACAAAAGATGAGGAAGATTCACCCATGTGTAACACTTATAGTCAAAGAAGAATTAGAGAGGATATTAGCAGTAGGTTTGATCACACCTATCGATTATCCAGAATGAGTATCTAACATAATGCTGGTATAAAAGAAACTAGCTGGTATCTAAGTATGCACTAATTTCACAGACATCAATAAGGCATGTCCAAAAGATGATTTTCCTCTACCTAACATCGACATGATTGTCGATTCAATTGTAGGTTACAAAATTTTGTCCCTCATGTATGGATTTTCCGGTTATAATCAGATCAAGATTGTAGAGGAGGATCAACATAAAACTACCTTTATAATCCCTTGGGGAACATTTTGCTATCAAGTAATGCCCTTTGATCTCAAAAACCCGGGGAAACCTATCAAAGAGAAATGATAGTAATATTTCATTACATGATGAATAACATCATGGAAGACTATGTTGAAAATATCCGGTAAAATACGGGACCAAAGAAGAGCACCTTGAAATATTGAGGCCTATCTTTCAATGCCTTCAAGATTACAAAGTTAGACTAAATCAAAAGAAAGTGTGTGTTCGGCGTGAAATAGGAAAATTGTTAGGATTCATTATGTCAAGAAGGGGGATTAAGGTAGATCCAACTAAGGTTACAACTATTACCAACATTCCTCCACCTAAGATCCTTAAGAAGCTACGTATCTTATAGGAAAAAATTTAGACAATCCGCCATTTCATCTCTCATCTCGTGGATAAGTGCCATCCTTTCACTCATCTACTCAAGAAATATGTTACATTCCATTAGGTCCCTAAATTCCAACATGCCTTTGAGTTACTCAAGAAATATCTCGACTAGTCCTCTGTCCTCATGCCATCGACTCTAGGAAATCATTTATTAGATGGAATATCAAACAACTAAAAGTCATCAGAGATTCATAATTAATCATCAAACAAGTCAATGACGAGTATAAGGTCAAGGATGAAAAACTCATCCCATACAAAAAGATGGTTGAGACTCTAAAGGAATATTTTGTGTGTATCACTTTTGAACATATGCCAAGGGCATAAAATCACTCAACAGATACCATGGCCACAATTGTATCCTTGCTTCACATTCCACCATAGGCAAGTAAAATTCCTTTCTTTGTTGAACATCTACGAGTGCCTGCATATGACATGCCAGAATCATGTCTGGTATGTGAAGTTGTTGGTACTTTTCCCCCTGGTATGAGCCCATTTATAATTACCTACAAGATGGTACCTTTCCCCTAGATATTTCCCACCTTGAAAAAAGAAGGCTTATTTGACACATAACCCGTTATACCCTCTTAGGAGGTACCCTCTATCATCGTGGTTATGATGGGAATATTTTTCACTGTCTTAATTTGATTGAGTTCATCTAAACTATCAAAGAAGTACATAAATGTGTTTGTGGGGCTCACACAAGTGGAATGGTGCTTGATAAGAAGTCTGTTAAGATTAGGTTACTATTTTCCTACCATGGAATCAGATTTTTACAACTATGTCAAGAAGTGTGCATTATGTAAGAAGTATGGAAAAATCATTCATGTGCCAACACAAGGCTTGCAACCGATCACTACACCATAGAAGTTCTCTAAGTGGGGACTAGATCTCATAGGGAAGCTCACTCTTACCTCTTCGATGGCCATAACTACCACATAATACTTTACCAAGTGGGTGGAAGTTGTTCCTCTCACATATGTCATTGGTGCTCAAATTTCCAAATTCATCATGAACCACCTTATCTGTCATTATGACATCCCTTCCACCATTGTAGCTGACAATGGTAAATATTTTAAGAACAAGATAGTGAAGGCATTATGCCAACGCTTCCAAATTTTCTTAAAGTGGTCTACTCCCTATTACCCTCAAGGTAATGGACAAGTAGAGGCCTCTAACAAAACCCTTGTTTAGATTATGGAGAAGATGGTGAGTAAGACTGGTCAAAACTAGCACTTGTAGATCCATCCCACCCTTTGGGCCTATAGAAATTCCATTCACACTCCTATTGGTGCAACACCCTATTCCTTGGTCTTTGGAATTGAATCCATCATCCCCCTGGAAATTGAGCTTCCCTCCTTAGGATATCTCTCAGAGACTACATGGATAAAGATGAAGACTACTTGAGTGGCTCGACTAACAAAGTTGAACTCCTAGATGAAAGATACCTCAACACACTCAATCACTTAAAAGTGTATCAAAATTGAGTGTCCCATGGCTACAAAAAATGTATCATACCTTTTCATTTTGAGGTAGGAGATCTAGTTCTCAAAGAAAATCAATTCAATACCACCAAACAGGAAAAGAAAGGAAAGTTCGAGCCAATGGTTAGGACCATATGTTGTGGTCACTAAGTATGGTTTAGGGGCATATAAACTTTCTCATTTAGATGGTGAGGAATTAAAGGAACCAATGAATGCAATACATCTCAAGTGGTTCTATGCTTGAGTATGAGGTTCCTCAAAAATCAAAGAAAAAACAAGCAAAAAAATCAAAAAATAAAGAAAAAGTAAAGAAAAAATAGGTCATCCAAATGTGAAAAATATGCAATGGTGGCACCTTAGATAGGTCTCTTGGTGAAAAAAATTTCCGATGCCTTAGAATATTGGTTGTTCACAAGAATTCTCATATCTATAAGGAACATTTGCTTTACCCTAAGCTAGTTTCCACCTGTGTTTGAGCTTCATTTGAGCCTATCCTCTATGGCCTTGATCTGGTTATTTCTCCTCTTGTATATTTGAGAAGGGTTTGCCTTTGTATATTCCCATATAATGCTAGGGGCACCTTTGCATCTTCACCTTCTTGCACATATACACATGGAATTTTCCCTTGTACATCCTATCTAACACTAGGGGCATCCACGCTTCTTGGGTTTCTATACATAGCTTCAGAAAACTCTAAAAACATTCGTATAACTCAGAAAATTCCAAAAAACATTAAAAAATGATTCAATAATCCCAAAACATTAGAAAACCATCTCATAGAAAATACAAAAACAATATAACATTGTCTTACAAAAATCCTGAAAACAATGTGAACAATAGCTTTGAAAATTGTCTTACAAAAACAAGTCCTTTTCTTACTTAGTTGTTTATTTATGTTTTTTCGTGATTACTTTACCTTTGTTTAGTTGTAATGCATTCCTTAGATTCATTTTCTTACTTAGATTGAATGTTGTTAGATTTATTGTTAAATTATTTGAGTTCATTTTATCTTACTTGTATGTATATACTTGTATTGTTTTGTTAGGCCATGCATGTGTGTTAGTTAGATTTGTTAACTTTTTACTTGTGCTTGTTTGTTACTTGTACATTGTTTGTTATCACATCATCATAAATACCATCACATCTATACATCATATATCAATAAAGGCTAAGCTACATCATCATGAACATGAAAAAAAACATGTATGCTAAGCTAACATCATATAATATCACCAAGAGGGGAAAGAGGGACCAACTTTTGTCCCCCTCACACATAGACCATAATAAAAACGTGGATTAAACATGCTATCTCATACACAAAATGTGATAAGTAGAACATAAAGTATCTCATCAAACATGCAATATCATCTAATGCTATCTCATAAATCAAGAACATGTGATACAATCATTAAAATCATAATCAAAGTCCATCCTCATCATATATATATACAAAATGCGGTGTCCATATACAAATGTGTCTAAGTACATAATCATCAGATACATGGTATGCCATCATGGGAATTGATAAAAATGTTCCTTCATAGCGAGGCATAGCAAAAAATAATACATATACATTGATAAAAATGTGCCTTCATATCGAGGCGTACATAAAAAATGCATACATCTATAAATACATCAAATAAAGCATAGTCACGACCGAATCTCTCCCTCATGTGGACTGCTTGACCTCTGATTTGGTGGTGGTACCATCACCTATGGCCCATGTTGACCTACTAGTGGCTTCTCCACCAATTTTATTGATGCGACTTCCCGACATGATTGTGAGGCACTCCTACTTCTGGTCTGTCGACCGAATACATGATCTCTCTATCCCTCCGGAACAACATCATATTACAATTATCTATAATACATAGTCTTTCCAATGGATCCAACTAAATCCATGTAAACATGGGGTGTCACATGTAGTGCCCACTTCCCTTTGACACCTTTTGATACTGATCTTGATATTGTTGATTTCATTATGGACGTTATTATAGCTTTGATTTAGTATGATGTTAGATATTTGATCATGGATTATTGTGATCTTGATTTGGTTATGATGCATGATGATTATTAGAGACACTCATATGTGGATGATGATATACTATTTGACATGGATATATTTTGAATGTTGTTCGGACATGTGATTTTAGATATTGTGAGTAGACCTAGAAAATGGACATTATATGATGATGATATAGTTGTTGATTAAATTACAAATGATATAGTTGTTACTTTGATGTTGTTGTGATTCATTTATATAGATGATTTTGGAATTATATTTATATCATGTTGGATGTTCTGATATGGCCATGAGGCCGAAGGAGGTATTTGTGTTTTTGCAGGTTAAAATATCACAACAAACATCGGGGGATTGGAGACCAACCACATTGAAATTCTAGATGAATTTAACAAGGTCACCATGACAACATGTTTTGTGTGTGTGAGTTGTATTTTGTTAGGGTTTCCCATGGGGGATCACCTTTAAATGTGACCATGGGTTTTGTGTGTTTTATTAATGTGTTTCCTTTTTTTTTTTGTTTGTATGTATTTTATTAGTAATGTGTCTCTTTCTTTTATTTAGTTAAATTGTGGTAGATTAATGTGAGAAAACATATGGTTAAAAGTTAATTAATTAAATTTGGATATAAGAAAGTAATAATGGAAGTTGTTGGCTCTTTGTATTAAATATATAAGGGATGTGTAAGTATGTGTAAGAGTTGTGTAAGTTAGATTTTGGAGTATGAAACACTCCACCTCCTTGGAAATTGAATTTGTCTTTGGAGGCTATTTTTGGAGGCTTGTGGGACAAGTAAAACTTGTCTCATACCTCTTAATTTAATTTACCAACCATACCTATGGTTGGAGGGTTGATTTTATCTTTTTTAATGCATTTTATCAATCATGTTGCATGTTTTAATTGCACTCTTCTTACATTTTATTTAATTTAGTCCTTTGGGGTGTGGGCTTTTGGAGTGTGCAAGTAAATTGTCATATTTTCACCCACCTCTTTATTGTGCTTTGGAGAATGAAATTTTGACTTTTGTGTTGGAGTTGAGGATGTGTGATGTGGCATCCTACATGGATCCACATCATCCTCTTCTCTTCCCTCTTCTATAAAATTCAAACTCATTGCCTTGTTTTGGGTTGTTGAAACTTTGGAATGCTTCCTTGGGGTGAATTTTCTTGTGCTTGGAGCTCTTGCTTTTGGAAGGAGATTGGAAAATTTGCATGCTTGTTGGTTGCTATTTTGGGACTGTATTTTGGCATTGAAGCTTGCTGTTTGGAAACAAAAGCTATCATGGAGAGGTAAGAGCTTGGCTCTTGGAAATACTCTTCTTTTCCTTCCTTTTCTTGAATATGTAAATGTTGGTATGTTTGTTATTATTGTGGGTTGTGGGTAGACTACCTAGGAATGGTGTAGGAGAAGGCTATGGGGAATCCATGTGGGGGGCATAAGGGAATGCCAGTGGCATTAGATTTTTGTGGAGGGAGTTTGGGTTTGGGATCCACCATGGAAAAGAAATAGCTTGCATTTCTTACTTTGTGGGGGCATAAGGATATGTGTGGTGAATTTTATTGGCGGTTTGTTACAGGTGGATGCCCAATTCCCATTGGGAGGCATAAACAACTTCCCTTATAGTCCTTACTCCTTTGGCTTGCATGATAAAGCTTGAGTTTTGTTTTAATGTTTTCAATGTAGTTGTAAACTGTTGTATTGTGTTGAACTATGTTTTTGAATTAAAATGTGCATGTTGAAAGAATGTTGTGTGTTGTGGAAGCCTGTTGTTGCCATGGGTTGATATACATTTCTTATTGCATTGTGGTTGGGGCTCGGGGGCCAATGATGAAGGATGAATTCTCCTTTCATTGGATGTCTTGGTTGGGTGGAGAGTGTTGCCTTTCCCCCACTTTTGTTGTGATCAAATTGGAAGAAAAGGGAACTTTGCATGTTCTTTGTCTGGGAGCAGGGAAAAGAATACAATTTTGACAGTCCCTTGTGAAATATATTTTATTGTAACCTTTCCCACTTTGAAGTGGATGAAATTGTAACATATTTTGTGAAGAGAAGATGTTTGTAATTGGTTATGAAATTTGTAAAGTGAAATGTAAAAGAGCTATGCTCTGCTTTTGATTCTGTTATATTTTGAATATATATATATATATATATATATATATATATATATATATATATATATATATATGAAAGGAGTTCTAAAAGATTCATTGAATTAATAGAAGTTTCATTACTTTGTTTAGGATGGAATTGTTATAATTATATTCTGTATTGGAAATCTCTGTTTGGAAAATTGAAATGAGGAAGAAACGTATGTGAGGAAAATACAATGTTTTGCCTCTTTTAGAAATGTGTAAAATTGAAATCAGAATTACATTTTGGGTTTAGAATAGTTTGATTTAAATCATTTAAATGTATTAGACTAGATGAGAAATGAAAGTTCATATATGGAAGATGAAATTGTTAAATAGATCCCTCAAGATTTGATCTCTTTTTAAATTTTAAAAACTGGCAAATAATTTAATTAAAATGCACAGTTCGGGCCTACACACAATAATCAACATGGAAACATTAAAATTTAGCATGATATAATATCAATGAACTCATTTTGACTAAAAACACTTAAGGAAAACATTTAAAACATTGCAAAATCGGGCCCAAACCGTTCACAGTTATTTTGCAAACTTTTTATGTCAAATGTTAGAAAAATTCAAATTGAAATCAATTGAGCAAAATCACCTTCCAAATGCATCCTAAATCCTTCTTAGAACAATCCTCCATGTCCGTTTGGCATGCTGAGTGAAGGAGAAGATCAAATTGAACCAAATTTATAAGTTAAAATTTACCAGTTTGCTTTTAAAACTCCTGTAGGCCGTTTTCATAAAATTAATCCCTTAAACTTTATTAAAATCTAAAATTTATGTTTTTTGTGCAAAGAGAGTGTCGAGAGCTTTCCAGAAAGTCCTTGTTTTCCCAAAAATGAGCTTTCTAGCAAAAGTTATGGCCTTATGAAGTTTTCCTTCCTTGGGAAAATTTGGGAAAATTTTCTCTTAGCGGCCCGCAGCGGCTTAAAAGTTTCCCTAAAACCTTAGAAAAATTTTGGTAAATTTTTTTGGAATTTTTAAATCTTCCCCACCATCTTATAGCCAATCAGAGGCTACCATGTGGCCTCACGAGGCCTTGGTACCTTTTTAAATTTTTTGGAAAATTTTACCATTTTCCTCCATTGGCCCGTAATCCCGCATCCATCTGCAGATCGCCACATGGTAGCATGGGTGACAAATTTGAGGAGGGGGAACCCATGTAACTTTGTCCTTTTTGTAAATTTTGTTGTTGGTAAATTTTTTAAAGAAACCCCCATGGCCCCGCACTCCCATCCTCGCCTTGGTGGAATTAACTCCGCGGACGCGCGGACCCACGTGTGAAACTCATCCATTTCTCCTCCCCTTGGCGAAATCTTCCAAACTCTTCCACCACCTTGCCCTTCCCTCATTCTTTCCCCATGTGAGCTTGGAGCTCGACATGTGTCCTTGGCGGCGTAGTGGAGCCACAGGAAAAAATGTGGACCTTCTCCGTGCAGGGAAAATTTCAAAACACCGTCCCATGACCCGCTAACCCGAAAAAAATAGATTTTCTCCCCACTCAAAACTTGTCCCTTTTGGGAAAATTTTCACCCCAAGCCCACCGGCCCATAACTCGGAGTTCTACAAGGAGTTCAGAGGAATTCTTTATATCATTGGAAATGTGAGAAAATTTCCTATTTAATGGGAATGATTTAGGGAAATTTTGAATGAATTAAGTGTGAGAAAAATCAAGTTCAAAAATCTAATCCTATTAGAGAGTGGGTATGGTGTTAAGGTACCCTATGACCCTAACTAAAAATTCTAACCCTAAAATTTGGACCTTATGACCATGATAATTGTAATAAAAGAATAATATGTTCTAGTATAATTTAGACTTATTCTAGAACTTGTTAAGTGACAATTGTTGTCTTACTGCAACCCGGTTGTAGACACTTAAAAAAAATAAAAATTATTCCATAATTTTCCTAACCCACCCTAGGTTGTTTCTTGGGTCTTAAGTGGGTTATTTTAGTGGGCATCACATCACGAAGCTTTGGTATACCGATGTAAAGAAGAAACCTCCTTTGCAAACTTGAACACCTCAGCCTGAGAATGTACGTGCTCTCCCCAGAGCTGATCTCACTCCACTGTAACCACCTATACCTCTTCCTAGATCTGATCCCTATATGTCCGGTGCTGATTTCACTCCATCACAACCTACTGCAGATGTGCTTTGTATTTGTTGTAATAACATGTAATCGCTACATCCATTGCCTAAGGATAACCAAGTCACCCTCCACCTATTTTTGGACTATGTGGTGGGTTAACAATGGGAGCCTATTATATGGGTCTATGTGGAGGTACATAATGAAAAGGAGAAAAAATAACCACCTAGGGCATCTAAACTCGTGCTTGATATCGTACATAGCCCTATTGCCACCTCCCTATCCCTGGTCCTATCCATCCCCATCTCCATCAGACCCATCATCACCATCATTACCCTAATTTCTTCCTCTCAATGCACTTTCCCTCCATAAGGATGGTGCCCTGGTAGCGCCACACTCCTACGTCAAGTGTAGCCTATAGGATAGTCAACCGCCTCGGAAGAAATGTCACATACCACGTTAAATATTGTGTTTTGATCCTAGATTTGTAATCTATCGTAAAGATACCCATGCTAATAGATCCATCTCGCTAAAAGCTATCTTTAGCTCACCATGTCTTAATCGGTGGGCCAATATAAAATGTCTCTCTCGACATGTCGCGCATACCACATCTCCGCACCAAGGACATCCTATAACACCGCACTACCTTGCACCATTCGATCAATCATATAATACTCCATGATATAACTATGGCTCTCGATCAAAACATTCTCAACTAATGCAATGCTTTGAGCTCAACTGGATTCTCTCGCCACTTTGGAAATGCCCGTATGGTCTCCAAATAATCATTCATAGCTAAAGATCATTGAAGGCACACCAATGGAAATGGGTTTCACCCATATGGCCCTACACATCATCACCTATGGGGTCCATGCTATGGCTGAAGGCTCATTGGGAGCTCGATCTCATAATGCTCCTACAGGGGTGACCAATGACAATATGGTCCCACGCCCATATCTGTAATAGTGTAGATGACCCCACGTCTTCGACCACGTAAGTAATTAGATATAGATAGCAATATTAGTGTGTGAGCAATCACTTCCCCCAATAATACTTCTCCCCGCATATCAAACCACGATAACTCCAATCAGTCCAGTAGAAATGAAGCACCAGTTTTGTTAGGTAGTAAGATGCCTCTGACAAGAGCCATAAGAAACACCGCAACATGGGACAATCTTGGATCTCTCGAAACACTACCGTAATGATACTAACATCCCCTCTCGTGGTATCTCATCTACACCAAATAGATCAATAAAAATCTATGATCTCGAATAGGTCCCCATCATACTCTATCAATTAGCCCTGTTGGTACTTTGAGTGTTTTCTAGATGTCTTTAAGAGTCACAATCATTTCACCAATAGGTAACTGAAACATTGACTCTCATTGTGCCACCTCTCAGCCAAGGCTATGAGCAGGCTATGATCCAAAGAGATCTATGGTATCTATGCCACATATGAAAGCCCTGTGACATCTAGAGTGATCTCCAAAAATATTCTCTCACATCGAGAGAAGGTCACCTCAAAGGTATCTAACCTACCATGCTGCTCTCAAGTATGTAAGGAAGGAAACTACATCTGTAACAACAAACATCACACTCATTATAATTTCTTCTATCTAACATCATCTAACACTAGCCTACTTACCCCTACATTCTTCTGGATAATTTCCTAATTTCTTCTAAGGTTGGTTACCCTCCTTTTTAGCACTCACACGCCCTTAAGGATGCTTGCACGCCCCTCCTAGCATATGCGCACCCAAAGCACATACTCACCCTTCTCAACACCCGCGCACTCATTAGAATGTACACACGTGCAACCCATTGACTTCAAGCTAAACCTAGTGCTTACATGCCCCTTCTTGTGCTTGTGCACACCTACCTACACTCGCATGCCCGCCCATGTGTAAAACCTAACCCTAGCGCATACGCACTCATTCTAACATATGCGCATGCACGCATGCAATCTGCCTCTTCTCCGATGCTCATGTGCCCTTGACCATGTATGTGCCCATGTGCATATGTTTTTCCCACACCCATGCACCCCGATGACATATGCACATCCCAAGGTGCATACATACGCTATCGTGGCACTTTTAAAGCGTAATAAATGTAATTAAATGCTAGAAAAATAAACAGAGGATGAGGTACTCATGTAGGGATCATCACCGTGCACTCACACGTACTCTCAGTTGTGTCTTCTCACCTCGTATGCCTCTGAACTCATGCCATATCTCTCAAGGGTCAAAGAAAATATCAAGGTAAAATTGGCAAGGGCTCGATAAGAAATGAATTACTTGCGATGATTTACCCCCTAGGAGGGGTATATATATGGTTATTTTGACCCCTCCGTGATGTGTTTTCACCCGCTGTGATGGTCGAGAGGCATGATATGGCTGTCGCGATCATTCTAACTTCTTCTATCACCTTTCACAATAGTTATTTTTAATAAAGTGTAGATTTTCACCCGTTTTCACCTCGTCGGGGCATAGTTTCCCTACCTGGTGATCATTTTTGCTTCCTGGGGAATTTTATTGCTTTCAGGTGATCTTGCCTCATCTAATTTCTTGTAAAAATAAAAAATCACTAAACAATTACAAAAATCAACATTTTCAAAAAATTGGCAAAATTTCAAAAATTCTAAAAATTCAAGAAATCAATCAAAAATCCTAAACATTGAACAATTCAAAATTTTGTAAAAATTGGTAAAACGCTGATAGGTAGTTGAATCATATATCAAATGAATTATATTCAAATTATATCTTGCTTTCATTTTCACTTGTTTTTGTAACAACAATGTTAGGTTGTGGAGCTTGTTTTCATGTGTGAAAGTGTTGAAGATTGTACACTAGTTTTCACCTCATCGGGCATAGTTTCCTACTACGGTAATCATTTTTGCTTCCTAGGATTTTTATTGCTTTCAAAGTGATATTTCCTCTTCTAATTTCTTCTAAAAAATAAAAATCACTAAATAATTACAAAAATCAACATTTTCAAAAATTGGCAAAATTTCAGAAAATTCTAAAAAATTCAAGAAATCAATAAAAAATCCTAAACATTGAACAATTCAAAATTTTGTAAAAATTGGTAAAACACCTGATAGTAGTTAAATCCTATATCAAACACATTATATTCAAATTATATCTTGCTTTCATTTTCACTTGTTTTTGTAACAAAAATGTTAGGTTGTGGAGCTTGTTTTCATGTGTGAAAGTGTTGAAGATTGTACACTAAGAGTACTTGTACACTTTCCACAGTTGTCTCACCGGGTTTGGGGCGTGGGCCCCGAGTTTTTTGCGCTACCCCCAATTTTTTTTTTTGGGCCTTAAAACATGCTCGATCAATTGGGAAACGTGTTTTTCTCATATGGGTGGGATTTTTGACCCATAGGTTTATGGGACGGTTTTGGCCCATGGTTTTAATACCCATAGTTTTGTAAAACTACTTAAGTAGTTGTCTACTTATATGGTTTTATGCATATGGTAGGTATAATGTAACATTGTAGATGTGTTTTGAATTTGGGTGTGAATTCTGTAGAGTTTGTTGAGCATAGCTCCAAATAGATTTGGGTATTGTATTGAGAGAGCGGTGGCTTGTAATAAAATTTGAGCAAGTGATTCTTGGTGGACGTAGCCCAAATTGGGTGAACCATGTTAAATATTATCTCTGTGTTGTGTTATTCTTATTTTATTTGAGATCTATAATATTTTATGCATATTAGTTTCTCTTGTTGTGATTCTCGTGAGGGATTATTCGACTATTTTATCCCTTATTTCCTAACAAATGATTCACGGATCATTTGGATCTACCCCATTAACAAAGCTAATCTGCTTGCCCCATCCATACTATATCGCACAATGAGTTACTGGCATCTTGTTTCGTGGCACATGAATGCTTTTTCATGTGGACCCATGAATCCATCATATTTCCCCTGCATGCATCCTTACTTGGGGCCCCACTTTTAACCCTTGTCGTTAAACATGAATAGTCGAATCTGAAGCTTGATAAAAAATATTTGTGCAACTATCTTAAACATTGTTTGTTTGAGTATGTGTGTTTGTACTTGTTTTCCTTGTTAGGTTAACTTGTTTACTTTCTCATATTGCATTTCATTATGTATGTTGCATTGAGTTAGCATTTTAGCAATGAAAAAATGTTCGTATATGGATTTTCATGTCATCTTACACGTTTGTTGTATGCGTACATTTTAATAAGGACCGATGATGTAGATCATTAGAAATATGATGAAATAAAGTTGTTTACATTAGCTGGATGCAAGCTATTTCCATCCCCTTCATCTTCATTTTCTTCCATATCATTCTCTTCTATTCTATGCTATTCTTCCAACTCACTTAGGGCAATAGGGATCACCTGCTACAAATCATTTCTACATATCTGTTAAGAAAAACATATCTTGTGCTTCACAATGATACCCCCATGAACTTTTCAACAAAAGAGTTCATACTGGTATTAGGTGGGGATCGATGCTCACATCTCTTCTCTCTATATTGATATTCGGTATCTTGTTGTCTATCTCCCATTACAATGGGATTTTACCATCTTTGGTCTTTCATATTTACCTTTTCGATCGTCGATCAACCTATTTCATCACCCCATCGACACTCGAGGGGCATCCTTCATTCTACTAATTTTTCTTCTATCCCTTCAAAATTTTACTTTTTTATACTTGTCTACTATCTTTGAAGTGGCGTCACTTACGCCACCCAAAAGAGGGAAAATGTAGACTACTAAAACCCGCTTATGCAATTTTATTACTTAAATTACACTAATAACCTTCTCATCTTCTCCTCTCGGTTAATTGACGACACTTCGTCAATTAACTATTATTTGCTCCATTCTTGGATGCTCATTCATGACATTCTTTTGGTTGTAATCCTTCTATAATCAACTAATTAGCTATTTCAGTAGTTAATTAGGCTTGTTTAGCCCCTAATTTGGCTAATATACCCTCTTATTAGCTAAACATCCCCCTTTTAACCATTCAGAATCTCCCCATTTCCCTCTAGACCACTTTTATAAGATTCCTAGGCTATTAATCAATTACATGTGATTAATTAGACTCTTCCCAATTCTCATGAGTCACTAATCACTTGCTAATCAAGTTTAACTAGCCTAAACCAAGTTTATCTCTTCTAAAGCATGTTTATTCACTCCTAATCAAAAAGTGCATTTTTGCTTTACCCTTTTGTCCCACATGCACTAGGATTCCTAAATTTCCCAAATGGAAAGCCATAAATACAAGGCTAATGTCTCCCTTTCAATTTTACACCTTTACACCCCTTGGTTATCATATAAAAACCTTGAGACACTTTGAGACTTTAGAAAACATCTCATTTTCATTAGCTAAAGCTAGAAGGATTTGATCTGATCCATTCCTCATTGTAGTAACTCCTCCATCTTACATCCATTCCTCCAACCTTGGTTAGTAGGAGAATATCTAAACTTGGTATTTTAGCCATTTTAGAGAGATCTCTTCACCACTTGAAGTAAACAACACAAAACTAATTGCTTAGGATCTAACTAGGTTCATCTTTATATTAAGAAATTTAGAGAAGTAGAGGTACTGTAGTAATATTAGTTTGATTCATGCATTATTTTAGAAGTTGATTTCATTAAGCTCTCATCTTGATGTTTATGATAGATTTAGTTATATTGTGGAACTACAAGGTGTTAGTTTCATGTTATTATCATACCTAATCTTTTCATGCATACATTAAGAGACATGAGAGCACACATAAGGGGTTGAATTATATTCTATACACTACTTTCACCTATACTAGGAGAACTACATGAGGCATGCTCCTTATCAAGGGGATGTAGTGAAACACTTAGATTGGTTAGTAGGGGTTGATCGCCAAGAGTATGTTAGGAATGAGATTAGGTACTTAATTCACCATGTAGGTGAGTTATATAAATAAATTGTAATATTTATTACTTTTTCTAGAACTCTTAGTTATTTAGGTTTTAATTATCTATTTCTATATTTTTGGGGACTATTCAATCTTGTGTTTTGTTCTCGGATGTATGCCAATAAGGCAATCATGGGCAATCGTGGGACAATCTACTATTTTTGTATATTTTACAAGTTTAGTTTAGTTGATCCACTTTATGTGGAGTGGATAGAAGTGGTGTAATGCATATAAACATTGTAGCTCTCTCATTTCATTGTAATGCTTATTTTCTATAATTAATAAAATTAATCGGGCTTTGCCCTATTTGTGTATTAACATTTGGTATAAGAGAAATGTTATGATTTTTTCACTTGATATTTGTTTTGTATAAAACCTTAATTGTATGAAACTCTGTTTTATTCTTTAGAAAATTCTATGTGTGAAAATAAGTTGTTTGGGTCTGAAAATTGTGTGGTAAGGAAGAATTAACCTAGTTGTTATCTACTTTGATAGAGCGGATAATCAATATACATAATTATAATCTCACGATATCAATGTTCAATGCTTAGATTAATGTTGTATGTGCCTCAAATCAAGCTATTAACTCACTCTCCTCGAGATAGGGCTCATCAAAGCTTTAGTTGAGTTCACCAAAGTAGATGATACTTGGGTGTGGGAGCTCGAGAGAGCTCAAGGTCCCTACACCAAGTATTTTTAAAATTTCAATCAAACATCAAATGTCCAAATTTTAATGCTCAAGAAAAACATATGAAAAATGTACTAAATATAGATGTGTGCCATCTTTGGAGACAACTAAAGAGCCCTCTAAATTTAGATATGAAACCTTTATTGGATTTTTTTGAAAACTTTGAAAAATTATGCAAAATCAAATTAAAACACCAAATCACCTCAATTTACTTCACAAGAGTTGCATCCAGGGTTCGGGCTTGGGATTCGCGCTCAGAAAGTGAAAATGACCTTCTTCTACTACTTGCTGCTACTACTCTTCTTGATCTAGGAGTTGTGAAACCATGGATTAGGGATGTGGGAAGGTTGGTGGCTTCTATGGGTCGCAAAATGCTCTGAATCTCACTAACTCTCCAAATCCTCTGTAAAAGTCTACTACCTCTCACAATAGTATAACCTCCCTTATCGATACCAAATGTTAATACACAAACATGGAAGATGTAAGGATATTACTTGTATAAATCGGAACATATACGGTAGAATAACATGAGAGAACACCAAATTATATATAAATGATGACAATATTCTCATATAATAGCTTTGCCACTTCGAGGGGGCAACCTCAATACCACTTCGAGGGGTAACCTCCAAACCATACAATAAGACTCCAATACTCATTATCATGATCAACTATAACCTTAACCCCTATATATACCATTCTAACCTATGGCCAATCCGAGGCCGACCTCCTAAGCATAATAAATCATAAATGAATGATATAATAAGATAAGGGGATGTGTGCCACATGTCGGCATCTCCATCAACCCATATACATTATAATATTATATCCCAAGGTACATAGCATTGCCTCCCTCTTTGACATGTTTCGTCCCCGAAACATAAGAAGAAGCCATATAATGAGTGTGCTTTAAATTATTGCACACTTGTCGCCAAGCTCAATCATCCAACCACCCATATGAAATCCTATCCTGTGTAGCAGCTTCATCATCAACATCTTCTTCTTCTTCTTTTGCTTCATCTTCTTCTTCTTTTGTTGCCCATCTGTCCATGAAAACTTGTTCCAGTTCCTGCAAAGACCAATTAGAATTTTCCTTTTCTAACTTAGAAAAGAAAATCTGTGTAGGGCCACTAATCCACAACTTGAATAACCAAATATCTGATGGTTTAGAGAATTTATCCCTAAATTTGTTCCACCATTCTCTAGCATCAATCCTGCCATCTCAAAAAAAGCTACCATCCCCATGATCCACAAAACTAGGGTTTTAGGAATTCTGAAAATATTTCGGTAGATGGATAAAAACACAAAGAACAAACCCTAACTGAAATTTCAAGAGATTTCCGAAAATATAAATTTTGCTAAAAAATACCACAATTTGCTTCCTAAAAAGTGAATTTATGAAAAACCTAAAACATCAATAACATCCGAAAAAAAGATCCAATGGAGCTGAATTTTTCAGATATTCTGACTTAGAGTGTTTCCAAATTATGATGAAAAAATTGGGAAAAAATTCGATACCCTCTTCAAGATATACTTGAAACAAAAAATTAGGGTTTTTGCCTAATTTTGGCGAAATCTTGCTTCGATACCACTTGTAAGGATATTACTTGTATAAATCAGAACATATACAGCATAATAACATGAGAGAACACCAAAATATAGATAAATGATGACAATATGCTCATATAATAGCTTTGCCACTTCGAGGGGGTAACCTCCAAACCATACAATAACACTCCAATACTCAATATGATCCTTAACTACAACCTTCTAACCCCTATATATACCATTCTAACCTATGGCCAATACTGAGGCCGACCTCCTAAGCATAATAAATCATAAATGAATGATATAATAAGATAAGGGGATGTGTGCCACATGTCGGCATCTCCATCAACCCATATACATTATAATATATCCCAAGGTACATAGCATTGCCTCCCTCTTTGACATGTTTCGTCCCCGAAACATAAGAAGAAGCCATATAATGAGTGTGCTTTAAATTATTGCACACTTGTCACCAAGCTCGATCATCCAACCACCATATGAAATCCTATCCTGTGTAGCAATTTCATCATCAACATCTTCTTCTTCTTCTACTTCTTTTTCTTTTTCTTTTTCTTCTTCTTCTTCTTCTTCGTCTTCTTCTTCTTTTGTTGCCCATCTGTCCATAAAAACTTGTTCCAGTTCCTGCAAAGACCAATTAGACTTTTCCTTTTCTAACTTAGAAAAGAAAATCTATGTAGGGCCACTAATCCACAACTTGAATAACCAAACCGATGGTTTAGAGAATTTATCCTGAATTTGTTCCACCATTCTCTAAAGCATCAATCCCGCCATCTCTAAAAAACTACCACCCCCATGATCCACAAAACTAGGGTTTTGAATTCAGAAAATATTTTGAGATGGATAAAAACACAAAGAACAAACCCTAACTGAAATTTCAAGAGATTTGGAAAATATAAATTTTGCTAAAAATACCACAATTTGCTTCCTAAAAGTGAATTTATGAAAAAAACCTAAAACATCAATAACATCCGAAAAAGATCCAATGGAGCTGAATTTTTAGATATTCGACTTAGAGTGTTTCCAAATTATGATGAAAAAATTGGGAAAAATTTGATACCCTCTTCAAGATATGCTGAAACACAAAAATTAGGGTTTTTGCCCTAATTTTGGCGAAATCGCATTTCTCCGATACCACTTGTAAGGATATTACTTGTATAAATCAGAACATATACAGTAGAATAACATGAGAGAACACCAAATTATATATAAATGATGACAATATTCTCATATAATAGCTTTGCCACTTCGAGGGGGCAACCTCCAATACCACTTCGAGGGGGTAACCTCCAAACCATACAATAAGACTCCAATACTCATTATCATGATCAACTATAACCTTCTAACCCCTATATATACCATTCTAACCTATGGCCAATACTGAGGCCGACCTCCTAAGCATAATAAATCATAAATGAATGATATAATAAGATAAGGGGATGTGTGCCACATGTCGGCATCTCCATCAACCCATATACATTATAATATATCCCAAGGTACATAGCAGAAGATCCGATTAATTTTATTATTCACAAAAATAAAAATCACAATGAAAGGAGAGAGCTACAATATTTATAAGCATTACATAGCTTATATCCACACCACAAAAGTGGATCAAATAAAATAAACTTGGAAAATATGTAGAAATATCCAACTATCCTACATGTTGATAACGAAGGAGTAGTATTTTTTTGCAATCACGTGTTTCATGAGAGTACAAAGCACATTGAGGTGTAAGTACATTTCATTTAGGAACATGTTTAGAATAATAACATATACCTCCAATATTACCCACATGATATGAAATGTGCAAAATTCTTCACAAAGTCACTTGCTAGATACAAATTTGAGGGATTCAAATAATTTCTCTCCTATTCACTTGAGACCATGTTGAATTAAGGGAGAATTTTAGGAATAACCTTAAGTTGAGACCATGTTGAACTAAGGGGGAATGTTAGGAATAAAATTAAGTACTTAATTCTCCATGTAGGTGAGTTATACAAATAAATTGTAATGTTTTATTACTTTTTCTAGAACTCTTAATTGTGTAGGTGTTAGTTGTCTATCCCTAGATTTGTGGGGGCTATTCCATCTTGTATTTTTCTCCCGAATTTATTCTAGTAGGGGTAATAAGTGGTAGTTAGGGGTAATATGCTATTTCTGCATATTTTTCAAGTTCATTTTATTTGATCCACTTTATGTGGCATGGATAGAAGTTATGTAATGCCTATAAACATTACAACTCTCTCCTTTCATTACAATGATTATTTTTGTAATTAATAAAATTAATTAGGATCCACCTTGTTTGTGCATTTATAGGGTAGTCTATCCTCACCGACACACTAGTTTCTCCTTTGATCATTTAATGCTTTCATGCAGGGTGTTACATGTATCTAGGGTTTTTACTTGTAGGTCATTACCGTAGACACTAAAATTTGGTAACTTGTCTATGTGTAATTCCATGTTTGACCATGTTCCCTTGCCAAAATAAATGCTCACATTCAGATTCCAATCACCTCCTCTCTCTCTAGTTATTGTACAACTTGATTTTCTTTAGAATCTAATTTATCATCAATTATGAGAATATTATTTAATCAAAGTATTATAAAACCACCGTTATTCATGACTCCACTTTTAGCTTTAGTTTTCATCTCTTTGGCTAAACACGAAAATGTAATAAATGATCGGGATGTGAGGTATATTCTTGTCTCGACCCAAATGGTTCGACCCCTTCACATTCTTTGAATAATATTTCAATTTCAATTTTTTATTTTTGCGGTTTCATCTTCCTAGGGTCATCCTTATTAGAATATTTCACACATGGAAGGCTATATAATCAAGTGAATGTCACTTTATAACTCACTCCGCCATGAGCTTAAAAGCTCTTATTACAAATATAATTCCAAAATCACTCAAAGGGTTCTAAATTTTTCCCAAATTTGTTGTACATCATCTCTGATAGTCCCTACTACAATTTCAAAGCACTCAACATTGTCAAAGAGTTTATATTACTCCATTTCCAAGCATGAAAAGGTCATAAAACCATGTATTAGAAAGAACAAAGACACTCTAAGCATTGTGCAAGGGTTTCATGTAACCAAGGGGTTAGATCAAATAATTAAGGAACACCACACCCAATACTACCACAATGGGTACATTTAATACTACATAATTAGCCCACTATCTTGGTACTAAGAGACATAAGGGAAAACCTATGGGTTTGGTTAATTATTCACACTTGCACAAGCACCTAGGAGAACTACATGATGCATGATGATCCTCTACAACGATGACATGTAGTGAAACACTTGGTTCAATAGGTGGGAGAATGATTTCCAAATGTAGTCTAGAGTCACTATACACACATGTTTTCTCCATTTAGTCTACTAATGATATAATGAAGGGTTATGAAATTTTATAGGCTTTACACTTTATTGCACGTGATTACAAGTTATCACTAAGTTTTATGAGAAAGAGGAACTTACAATGAAGACCATTTCTAGAAAAATGAAGAACATAGGAAGTTTTAGATCTAGAATGTCAAAGGGCCCAGAAGATTTACAATTCAAGGCTAGGATCATGTGCATTAGGTCGAACCACACAATACTTATACGGTCCTAGCCTTGTTGACTTTACAATTACACAACTTTCATTGAAGCATTTATTGTTTCTGATCATCTGTGCTCCACTACCATGCACGTACTGGATCCTTCTTGTTCTACCATATAAAACTAATATCTCTCTCCTCTTGCGTGTTTGAGAAAACACTTATCGCTTATCATTCATTTTAATCATTTCAAGTATGAGTGCATTATTATGATTGTGAATGGTTAATGTTAGAAGTTAATTAATTGGAATAGTCTACATGTTACAAACCCTTTCATCTTTGTTATTGCCATACATTACCATAACATAGAATTTAATGAGGGTGAAATTTTTTTGTGAATCTAACATGACCCATAAAATGGAATTTACTCATTGCTACATTACACACTTACACCTAAAGTGGCCTCTTACCCTCTACCTAATGATTTTGTTTCTTTTAAGCTTCTTATCTATGATAGAAATGGTGATCCTAATGAATATCTCTACACATTTCATGTTGCTTTCTTATAATATTATTCAAATAATACGTTTTTTTACTAATTTCTTCCCACAGTCTCAAAAAAATTTCCGTACAATTATTTTACAATCTACCTATTCATTCTCTTTAGAATTCCACTCCTTCGTAAAATCAATTCCTTGTAATATTTTTATCACCATTCAAGACAATGTATCATGTGACAAGGTTCTAATGAACCCATTGGTGATTATGTACTACACTACAAGATGATGATTATTAAGATGAACAACATCTTAGCCGATAGTGAACTACAAGATCTTTTATATAGATTCTTCTTCTCCTTTATATAAATCAATTATTTTTAACAAGTTCAATTCCTTCGATAATCTATGTCATAATTTGAAAGAACGTGAAGCTAAGATATTTAACATGAACAAACTAAAGTACATGGATAATTATTCTTGCACCTCTAATCACAATGTTTAAGGAAAGACTAATTTTAATACTAAATCCAATTATGATAAATCTAACGTCAATTTCAAAGTGTCAATGTTGTATATCAACATACAAAGCTACAATTACAATATTCTCAATGAAAATTCAAATGTAAACCTAGTGCACCACATCAAGTTATCAAACATTACTTGAGTGTAATCTTGTGTCTCTCCCACCAGTGCTTAAGGTTGATGCAAGTGCCCTTCATGGTAAGAAATTTGATGTCAATGCCCATTGTGACTACCATTGATGCATTTCTCACTCTAATAATAGTTGTTTCAAGCTTCAACATGTTATGCAAGATCTCATCAATGTTGGTACTATTGAATTTAATAATTCCATTTCAACCTAAACCCATAATGACAATACAAAACTCTAAATCTTTAGTGATCCAATTTTGAAGCATGCTACTATAAAATACACCTAGAAATCGCATAATGTTTTCTCGTATTGTATAATCTCTACCTTCTTATGATCACACATTTGACGCTATGATTGGTACTATTATTACTTCCCTTCCCCTTCCAATTATTACTTTTGATGATACAAATATGGCACATGGTTTTATTTATAATACACTTTATATTATTGTTGTTGTAAATAGACATCCCATACCCAATGTTTTGGTTGATCATAATACTCCCCATAATCTCTCGCACTTTCACATAATCTGGTTCTCTTGGATTTACTAACAAAGATGTAATAGTTGATTCTCAAAATAGGGCATACTATTCTCCCTCTAATGTTAGTTTATGCTACTTTTGATCTCACATTCTTAGTAACATAATCTCTTCATTCATATGTACAAAGTTTAGATTGTTCTTAGCTTCACACCTTTATAGCTATACCATATGTATTACATCAATGCATCGAGTTAATTTATAATAGTCATTTGGTTACAATTAGGGGTATTCCATTTTAGGAATCCACGTCACCACAACATAACCCCACATATACATTTCCTACTCCTAGCACTCATACCTCCACAATGAATATTATTGTTTCTCATGTTGTCTCATGGGGTATACACCTTGTGTACTTGAAAACAAGAATATTTTATTTCTTCGACTATTCCTAGTTGGTCATATTATCATTAGACATCTTCTCCTTGAACTTTTTTCGCTCACATACATTATATACCACTACTAGTCAAACATATTATCATAGGAATTGGACTTGGTCATCATCTACATACACTACTTATCATGATTCTTCAGACCCTTGATCTTATATGACACATGCCACATATCACCCACATGTTATACATTCACATCCATATAATCTTTTGACACCTAGATGGCCTATGTCTCATCCACCTTTTGAGTATGGTGGGAATCTTTATGTGGCTCTTATTGGGTAGCTATGGTGCTATCCCCTTTTCTTGTACATTAATATTTTCAGAATATTGTAAAAACATTCAAATAGGAGAAAAATACAACATTAGGACATGATGTTCTAGTTTGATTGGATAAATTATTACTTTATACATGTGGTTTTTCACATTGAATTGATATATAACACATATCTTATTTACACACATGCATTCACATGGCATCTTGAGCTTAATGTGAGACATTCAAACATTGTTATATGATGATAGGATCTAGATTTTATCTTTACACTACCATTTTGGGGGCATCCCTCTTTTATATAAGTTATTTTGTTTCTTTATATGTTACTTTACACCTTCCTCATCATACTTAATCATACACATACTTTTTATTGCTACCTATCGGAGTTAACATGACTAGAACATGTGTCTCGTGTAGTGCTATCATATCTTACTATTTTTCTTGTGACTACTACTGTGTTCTATATTGGTTTTAAATGTTATTTTCACTACTTGTTTATACGGGTTGCTTACTTTCTTGTTTACTACATGGTTTAACTTGATTTTCTTGTGTGATTATAATAAGATTGTTTGTTTGATATGACCTAAGTGCCTCGCTTGTCTTGTGACACCATGAGTGTCTCATGTTTGTGGCTTTATGCCTATATTATGTGTATGCACTTTATTTTATGAGTATGGCACATTGTGCCTCATATTGCGATTGTCTTATGACACCACATGTATCCCATGTTTGTAGATCTATTCCTATATATGACTTATTTCTACACTCTATGTCTTACTCATATTTATACTACTATTTCTACTATTTCTTCTTTTGGATTTACATATGTATTCTTACTTGTTGTGTCTTGCATGTTGTTATTTTTCTATGTCATGATTGTTATATGCTATATATTCTAAAAGAATAGATCCTAATATAAGAAATGAATGCAACTTACACCTAAAAATTATGTTCAATATCAAACTAATTAAAGAATGATAAAAAATTCAAGATAAGAGATATCTTTAAAGAAGATAAAATACCAAAAATTTATAAAATGAAAATCTCAAACCCCTCCCATGAATATTAGGATTCATCTCAGGTTTGTTTTGTGGATATATTTATTGAATTGAGTGTAAGCCATGAACAATTTTTTAAAGGGAGGAGCTTGGTGAAGCAATAATTTCATTCAAAATGACATAAGCCATGTTCGGATCTTGTCTTTGTTCTTTAACTAAATGGGGTTTTCTCAAAATTTCCTTAAGATTTTAGAAAAGGAAAATTCTTAGCATGAGAAGTAGGTGTATCTTAGGAAGGGCGTAAATGGTCACTTTTAGAGTTTTCCTTAGTGGGAAATGTACAACTTATAGTGAATGTGGGATAATAGAGATGTATGATTAAAATTAGTTAAGTAGGATTAGGAGTAATTAATTAGGATTAATACTCCACAAGAATTAGATGGGGATAAAGGGGGCTTAATTAATCAATTGGGGATTAATTAATATGCCTATATTAGCTTGTAGAAGCTATTTGGTGATGAATATAGAGGAATTTAGTGAATTTAGAGGTGATTAAGATTGGGATTTAATTAATGAAGGGTCATTAATTACATAATGAAGAGAGGAAATTAATTAATTAATAAGAGAAGGGGATTATAATTAAACAAATGACACTAATTAGCATATGAGAGAAGAAAATTAGTTAATTAATGAAATGTCATTAATTAATGGTTAAAGATGAGAACTAGTTCCTTTGTGTGATTTATGGTTAAAATAACATGATGAATTTTAGGTTTCGATTACATTAAAATGTAATTATCCTAGCCTAATATGATGCTATAGAATTAGTAAATAAATAAATAAATGCAATACTAAAAATACCCAAGCAACTAAGTGAAATATGAAACCATGATGTGCAAAGAGGGTTAGAAAATCCTTAGCTAATTCATCGAGGTTGCAAGATTGTGTCAGTAGTGGAGACCGAGTGAGCAAGAGGAGAAAACTATCAAACATGTGTATGAGAAAATGCAAAACGAGCTTTTCGGCTGGGTGGGGGTGCTTGAAAAATGGATCGGTGGTGCCCTGGTCTATAACTGGATGCTCGGGTCTATGAAAAATATCAATAAACCTCCTCGAGGTGTCACTAAATGTTCATTTGTGTTCGTTTCCAATTGTGTGAATGTCACCTTTGTGTGATCACCGAATCAATGGTAAAATTGTAAAAGAAGAATCACTGTAAAACCCCAAGTAAAGCATCAAAACCTTAAAAAAGAAAGAAACATATTGTAACACTCTGAACTGTTGTTACTTCCTCCTGAGCATTCAAGTGTTGATATATGATTTCTTCTGTAAAAGGATGTGTTCCTTTGATTGTGAAGTCATGCTTGATATAGATTGTATCTTCTTTCATTTGAAGATCTTTGACTGAGCCAGGATATGCTTGGACTCTTTTATTTCTTTCATTTTTGCACCTGAGTTTAATCTGATTTCGGAATAAATTGTGGATTTACCCGTCTATATGACTCAGCCTTGGATCAGTGGCATTGATCCAAGAGATGTTTTAAGTTTATTCTGGATGAACAAAAATTATAGACCTTACGAAGGTTGCAAGGTCCGAATGTGTGGAATGAGCAATTCAGGAGTTAACTCAGGCTGATCTTGTTAAATGAATTGGTTCCCGATATCGTAATATCAGGAAGGTCTTGATCTTGAGCCAGGTAATAAATTCAGATACATTTATACTACTAGCTTATTATCAGTGCTGGAATGAATCCTTTTCGTGAATGTATATTTGTTGGTTCTTATACTGAACGATTCTAATTGTTAGACCTAAACTGGATTTATTAAGGTTAATAACCTATGGGTTGGATTAGTGTTAATCTAACCTAGCCCTAAGCTATAAGCTAAATGTTCCTAAGGTTAGCAACCTAGCACTAAGGAAGTTAGACTAAGTATCACCTTATGATCTAACCTATGTTTCTAACCTAACTAATGTTAGTGGAGGAAGGGGACCTATGAAGGGGTGCGAGCCATGGGTGGTAGTTTCTATGGCATTAAATGAAGGAGATAAGCATGAAGGACAAGGAATTAGTGGAGGTTTCAAACGGCCATCGAGGCCGACGTGGCAGAGTCACCAAATTTAGAAATGGTCTTTGATTTGTATTTTTCCATCGCCAACTATGGCGGTCGGTGGCAATGGAGATTGAGCGGGAATTTTGGAGTTAATGCAATTAAAGAACTCGGTCTCCGAGCTCGGATTTCTCGGGAAGACATGCAAAATGGAAAACTGGTTGTTTGTTTGGTTTTCCATGTGCTCCGGTTTTCCCTCTGTTTGATCACTGGTTCTTCGAACCAGTCTACTTGGTGTTGCATGGAAACTATGAGAATAACTAGCTCTTTTCTCTCGAGGAAAGTTTATAAGGCATGGAAATAAAAATTATTGTTGTTGAATCTAACGTGGAAAAGAGGAGAAGGATTGAGCTCTTTAGAGGGTCTTCTTCAGATTTTTAAGCAACATTACTGAGGCATGTTAGGCCCTAACTTTTAAAAATCTTGCTTTCCTTAAATGATTTCATTAGAACAACTCGTTCGAGATGATTTTGGGTTCGATTGGTTTTTATGGTAGCTTTTATGAATTAGTTTGTTTGTATCTTCTTCATGGCTCGATTTTTCAAGTGAACCCTTGATGGGTGTACATTGTGTTTCGAACGGTTGTATTATCTTTGTGTTTTGCATTTCGGTTAGATTTTGTAGAAATGCTTGCAAGGAAAATAGTATATCTATTTTTGTGTAGAATCCATGAATGAGAATACTTGTTAGTTTAGACTCGGTTGGAGTGGAGTTCTGAAAAAAGAAACCTGGTATATCTATTTCGTTGTTTTGTTTTGAATGATCATTTGCTTAGTAGTGAATATCTTGAATGTACAGATTATATTGGAATTCTTTTATGTTTCGTGATGTTCATGTTATTATTCTTGTTACTTGAAAAGTTCGAATGATGTTTTGTTTAGTTGACATTACAGCCGTGAAGATATTGGTTATTGGAATCCTTGATATGTATGAGTAGATATTATGAATTTTGTAGAAGTTTTGAATGAGTACTTATTGGGATTCTTTAATTGGAGTCCGTGAAAAGAAATCAACTTTATTTCGAAGCCTACTTTTATGAGCACTAGTTGTATGTGAATATCGCTGGTATAGACTCGTTGGAGATCTTTTATGTTGTATGTTTCATCTTACGAATCTCGATTTAAATCGAATGCTCATTTGTGTATGCATTTAGTTGAGATTACTTAAGATTCTAGTGTTCTTCTGATTGGAATCGTGGAAATTAAAGGATGTTTCTTTACAAACCTTACTCGGTTTGTATAACCCCGTTGTATCCGTAGTAGCTTTGGGCTTAGAATGAAACTTTGATGGAAAATAATCGATATGGAATGAGCACTAGTTGTGAAGACCTTGTTGAGATCTCGATATTTCTTGAAAACATCTTCCAATATAAGTCATTTAATTATCGTTGTAAGGATATGTTTCAGACTCCATTTGACATTCTTGTGTGCATGTTTGTGTTAGATTCAATGTGAATGTCACTATGTATGCATATGGAAACCATTTGTTTTAATGCTATCTAGCCTCTTTATCCGTAGTAGCTTGGATAAAGAATGTTATTCTTTTGAGGAAAAGTTGATTTAAGTCCTTGCTGTGAAGAGTAGGGATTAGATTAAGTTGAAAATGGCTTCCAATATAAGTCATGGTGTTTATCTCGGTGGGATTGTTTCTTGTGTTGAATGAAGTTGTGCATGATTACATCTTACGTTATCATGATTATCTAGTCGTGTGCTTCGATGAAGTAAAAAGCTATTAACTGTGCCTTGACAAGCGATGGCGTTGGATATTTTCTCGTTGTTGAATAATATGGAAGGTTATGTGGAGTCTATTTGATGGATTATTCATCACTGCCTTGTCACGAAAGCTACTGTGTTGTTCAGTAAGTTACAGGCAATTTTTATATTTGTATCTTGACGAATGGTAATTCTTCCTGTGGTCTCGACTGGCTTAGTCGCAGGCATATAA
The DNA here is from genome assembly GCA_018340775.1 of Taxus wallichiana var. yunnanensis. Lineage (NCBI taxonomy): Eukaryota > Viridiplantae > Streptophyta > Pinopsida > Cupressales > Taxaceae > Taxus > Taxus wallichiana. Next base: position 891,843,748 of record CM031237.1, read on the forward strand.
TGTGATTGCATTACTCTTAAGTGGACGGTACAGTCATGAGCATGTTTGGAAAGGGACATCTGAATGTCTCGGTTTCTTTCTCTTCTGCTGTAAAGTATATGTTGATATATTATATTTAACTGTTGGAATTGTTAAAACATACTGATAGATTCATGAATTGTTAGGATATTCTTTTTGTTGAATATAATGGTCTGTCGGATGTTTGCTGTCCTTGGGGTTCAGATGGATAGTTGTTTTGGATACTTTTGTTCTTCTTGGTCACTAATATTTATGAAGAAATATCTGAAAAGTATCTAGGACTATTTAGTAACTATAATATGAGTTACGCGTTTATAGTCATGTTTGAATTACAAAAGAGCATAGTCTGAAATATGTTTACATGTTTGGTGAAATGATTTCATTTAAACAGGTTGTTTAATGAAAACAATTGGTGGATTGCAATTGTTTTAAGAATTAGTGCTTATCATGCTCAGTTCACCGAACTGACCCATGTTGACAATTTTTGCAGATGATTACCGTAAGTGGTAAAGGCACTTAGATCTGATATGATGTTCAGATTGTTTAATTTGGTCTTATGATGAATTACAACTTGATTCTCTAAATGTACTACTTGAAGAAAGATGTTCTTTTTCTGTTGAGTATTGTATCAAATATGTTGAATGCATAAAATGTATTTGATTAGCTTTGAAAGGAATGAAAAGAGGTATTTGTTACTTATGTGTTTGCATTCGTATCTTGTTGGTTTGATCTTCTTTGGTTCGAATGATCTTAAGAGCATTGTTATTATTGTATAATTTGGAGACTTTTGTGATTATCTAAGTAAGCTTGCAAGATTATGTGACTGAATACTTATGATTGTTTAGTAGTTCTAGTATGTTCTATCTAAAGCTAAATTGGAATTTAGATCATTGTCTTTCGGGAAGCTAAGGTTAAAATAAACCTGAGCAGGAAGCTAAACGAGCTGAATAAATTATTACTTCCTAGTCTTGATCTAAGTCAAGACAACGTTTAATTGGATTCTTAATCACTATATCTCGATACTAATAAGTAAGATATAATTTCAGTTATGAGAACTGATATAAACCTAAAAAGGGTTTGGTTAGCAATCTCATGTGAAGGTTGAGGGTTATTGTCCAATTTTGTTGATTTAGAATTATGTATATTCTATGAACTCCTTGAAGGGACCTCTAGTCTTAATAACTTCTCTTGTGTAATGGGTTTTACTATGAAAGGTAATTCTAAGGTGAGGAACCCAGGGATTGGGAAAGACTAACCTTAAGGGAGCATCTTTAGTATAATTTTAACTCAACGTATGTAACACTTATTAATAAGTAGATCTTTTCGAGGTGGATTTAAAGGTTGATGGCACAAGTCAACTGCAGGGTTGTACCTTCGAGAAGATTAGGATCTTCTCAAAGATACAACAATATAGGTGACTTATGGCGACACCCTTTGCATTGATCATTAAGATTTACACCTTAAACTCGAACAAGTTACTCTGGGGCTGATTAGGAATGTGGTCATGTTATAAGGCTGCCCTAGGAGACTCGGGGTATCTTGACACACTGGATTAACTAGGGTTGACCCAGTATGTCAGCGTATCCCTAGTCCTCGGGAGCATCCCTATAACGTTGTCATCTTACTAATCCATTCCTGAGTGAATAACTTGGGACAGGAGAGTCTGACAGAAGTCAGTATAAGACATTCTACATAACATAGGAATGGGGTGAAGGACATATTCCAGATTGACGAGTATGCCGTCAAGGAATACGAGACATAAGCATTATGTTTCAAATCTTTGGCCAAAGTATCGCAAGCTGTTAATTGCGTTGTCCTAAGTCACCTAGTCTAAGGGATGAGATGCCGATGAATAATGGTAACAATTATTCAGATAGGTTCCTTGGACAGAGCATTCTGAATCCTAGATTAGGGAAGAGAACTGCAAGAGTGATGTGTTAAATAAAAATGCCAACTCTTAATACTCATGAATAGATCGGTAGATTACCGAGTCATGGAATGAATAGATCGGAGGTACTCCGAGTCATTACAGCTGCATATGGTTATCTGTTATAAGAATGGTTGTTTTGATTTGTGAGTTCTAAATTATGTATTTAGAACTAGGAAGCATTTATCAAATTTTTTTTTACTTGTTCTAATGTATAAAAATGAGGATGTTACATCTTGGTATCAGAGCTGAAGGTTGCAGCTCTTGGACCTATTGTGTCCATAACCGATAAAAACCTGAATTTTCTAGAATGTGAGAAAATGGTTAGAACAAGGGGGAACGTTGCGAATAATGCTCCACCTGAAGGAGGGGTGGCAACAACCTAAAAACTTGATGAGATCCTTGCTGTCCCTGTTGGACACAAGAGATCGTTTAGCTATACTTGAACATCATGTGATGGGAAATGAGGAGGATGATGAAGCTGGTAATAACAATCAGCAACATCCTGAGGACAACCCCGATATGGGTGTTGATATTAATGCTGGAAATGTACCTGTACAACCAGAAAACAAAAAGGCTAGGTTAGCAGTAGAACTCACTAATGATATAAAAAGGATAAGCCCACCTAAATATGATGGCACCACATTAGGTGATGGAGCTGAGAACTGGCTCAGCGAAATGGAGAAGTACTTTGCAATAAGAAACTTCTCAGAGGAAACCAAAGCTATTTGGGGAGCCTATCAGCTTTCTCATGAAGCATCTTCGTGGTGGGATAGCCGTAAAGCTGAGCTAAATATTGATGAGACCAATGTTACTTGGGATCAATTTAAAGGCTATTTTAGGCAACGATGGCTGCCACAACTTTTGTATGATCAGAAAAATGACAGAATTCCAGAACTTAGCTCAAGGGAAGCTAATGATGGCCGAATCTTGGGAGTGGTTTACAAAACTCCTCAAGTATGTACCACAGTATCAAGCGACGAGAAGTTCGAATACGGAAATTCATCATGGGATTGAATCTATGATAGGAGGAGAGGTCGATGTTCATAGCCCAACCACTATGGAAGGAGTTGTTGAAAAGGCCATAAGACAAGAACAAAATTAAAGGCTATTTCTCGCTCATAAAGAGGAAGTGCGAGAAGAAGATTGCAAACCCTTCTTCAACTTCTCTCTTACACCCAAAAAGGGACCATGTATATATTTGGAAACAAAAGTAATTAGACAAAGCGGATAATATAAGAAACAAAAGAAATTCAAACCTAAGCCCATGGAAAAAGGGGATAAATTTGCCAAAATTATAACAATGGCAAAGCGTAAGCCCAGCGCATGGAGGACAACATGATAATTACAAAGGTGGAGGCAATTTTGAGCCTAAAAAGGGACCCATGGCGCACAAAGGAGGAGGCTGCGACAATTGTGGCAAAAAATGGATACGCAAATCAAAAAGCGCCCTTTGAAGAAGGATGATCGTAATCAACAACATAAGATACATGTTGGCACTGAAGACAAAGTAAGCTGAAAAGCAAGTGACAACTATGAGTTCGGGTAAGTTATTTGGCATGCGCCGTCAAGGGGCTTTTTGACGACAATGAGAGCCAAAATGAATGTTTTATGGCTAATAAACTTGCTTCTAAACAAGAGAAAAGTTGGAAAAATGGATAAATCTTGGTGCACAAAGATGGTAATAACTCGACAAGAAATGGATGCACCCATGGCGAGTATGTGTCTTTTGGGGCAATGAGTGTCCTCTATGTTACACCTTTGGGTCTTACGACATGGTCATGAAGAGGTGGTGTGAAATTGAGTGTCGACATAAGCAAAAGAATGCGCCATGGAAAAGAATAAAAGATGTTTAGACACACGGATGCGCTATGGCGCACCTTTGAAATCAACAGAGATTCAAGGTGTGAAATGGGAAATTTCAGACGAGTCTAAAAATTAGAAAACCTGTCATATTATGCATAACTTAAAAAGGCTAAAAACAAAGGATGTATCCTTTATGCGGTAAAGATATCTGAATTTTTTAAGAAGATGGTGATTCATGAAACAATGCTCTAGTTTGCAAAGTTTTGGGGATGTTTTTCCGGAGGAATTGAGATAAATTTACCACCCGAGAGGGAATTTGACTTCACCATCGAAATCAAACCAGAACGGAACCTATTTCAAAGCACCTTATCGAATGACTTCTACTTTGGTAGAGTTAGTGAGTTAAGGCACTCCTATCAAGAACTTTGTAAAGGTTTGATTTGGCATTTTACAAGTGTTTCACCTTCAATCTTTGGAGCAAATTAATATTATGTGAAAAGAAGGATGGAACAACTTAGGTGTGTATTTGATTATCGATGTTGAATAAAGCAACAATCTAGAACAGATACCCACTTCCAAGGATCTTGCGATCTATTTGATCAGTGCATGGGGCATTGGTCTATTCTAAGATGGAAAGATCTTCGATCTCGTTAGCTTAGGTTTATTTTCATTATTCTTCCTGATTAGAGAAGAAGATATTCATAACCCTCTAGCATTTTTCCGAACAAGGAACCGACATTATGAATTCAAGGTTCTACCCTTTGGGATTAAGCTCTAATGCACCCGCCCAACCTTCCGAGAATCTGGATGCATTAAGAGATTTGGAGGACTCGCCTAGCCTTGATTCGACATCTACATGCATGGAAAAATTTGGAAACAAAAGTAAGTTCCTGGGATAATTTGCTCGTTGGGAGGTAAGACTTATATCCGTGGAAAGGTGTCATAGTGATTTTTTCCAAAATTGATAAAACTCCATAAGCCTCCAAGCTTTGAGGACAATCTAATAACGATCATTAAACCCCGGTTCCCCTCTAAAAAACCCGCTCAGAGTCTTTTCATGCAAACCTGTGGCAAAGATCCACTATGCCCATTTACCCCCTTTGAAAAAGGATTTTGGAGCGGTGAAGATTTGAAATCTATTGGAAACACCTTGGGAACTAGTCTATGAAGTCTCAAATTTGCTGCATTACACCCACACTATTCTATGCTTGAAGCTCTTGGTGGATGTTTTATTTCTAAAAACCTGCTTCTAAACTTGATCTTAAAGCTAAAATAGAATGGATAAATCTTGGGATTATGATGGCCTTCCATTTCATGAAGAAAGTGTTTTTTTAGGTCATACCTCTATTTTGTGGGTTGACCTCTATGTTACACCTTTGGGATCATATGACATTGTCATTGGTGGAAGGATGCCCTCCGGAACATTTGGAACATAAAGCAAAAGAGGACTGCTATGAAAAGAATTAAATGTTTAGATGAGGTTAGAAACAACAGGTTTTCAAGGAGAAATTCCGGGAAAATCCTATTTCCAAAACAAGGAAATGTAGCTTAAAAAAATTTATCTAATTTTTGTTGAAGAAGATGGTGATTATCTCATGAAAACAATGATGTTCTACTACAAAGTTTGGAAATGTTTTTACAACTTTGGAGGATTCTCCTTTTTCTAACCCTCCATTCGTGGAGGCATCATCAGGGTGGGTAACTGTCCGTAAAAAGAAAAAGGTTATTTTAAAGAATGCCACTTCTCCGCCTCGATGATTTGTCTCTCTTTTGATGTACAATTGCTGAACTACATTGTCCATGTTTGATTAGAACATTGTTTTTGGGGAGCGCTGTAATATTTGTGGAAAGAAGGATGGAACACTTAGGTGTATTGATTATCGATGATGAATAAAGCATTTTTTTCAAGAATTAGATACGGATTTGGTTCTTTTCTATTTGATCGGATGCATGGGGTAGTGGTTTATTCTAAGATAGATCTTCATGATTCAATCTTGGCTTTAGAGAAGAAGATATTCAAGGGTATAGTCCCTTTCAAAAACTATTTGACCAATAACGGTTCTAAAAAAATTAATAATGCACCTACATATTTTATGAACTTAATGAATAATATCTTTCAAGAATATTTGGACAAATTTGTACTTGTATTCTTGGACGATATTCTCATTTATTCTAAAAGTGTTGAGGAGCACAATAAGCATTTGAAGATAGTTTTGGGAATTTTGAGAAAAAGAAAGTTGTATGGTAAGTTATCCAAATGTTCTTTCTTTGATTCAGAAGTTCACTATTTGGGTCATGTCATTAGTAAAGAAGGAATTCTTTGTAGATCCTTCAAAAATAGTGGCAATAATCGAGTGGCTCGCACCAAAGAATGTGCACGAAGTAAGAAGATTCATGGGTCTTCTTTGGTTATTATAGAAAATTTGTTAAGGATTTTTCTAAAGTAGCTACACCGATAACTTCATTGAGAAGAAGGATAAGAAATTTATTTGGAATGATAAGTGTGAAATTGAATTTCAAAAGTCTGAAAATCCCGTTGACTTCCGCACCTATATTAGCTGTACTGCACCCTAATGGGAGCTTTTCTGTTGTAACGGATGCTTTTGGGGAAGGCCTTGGAGGTGTTTTGTTACAAAATGATCAAGTCATAGCATATGAAAGTATAAAATTAAGTTACATGAGCTGAATTATGCTCCTCATGATTTGGAGCTTCACGCCATGTTCATGCGCTTCAAGTCCTGGAGACACTATTTACTTGGGAAACCTTTTGAGTTGGCGATCACTTAGGACTGAAATATATTTTTACTTAGCCTAATCGAATGCCAGATAGAGAAGGTGGTTAGAAGTTTTTATCTCAATATGATTTTGATATTAGCTACATCAAAGGGAAAGAGAATAGAGTAGCGAGATGCTCTAAGTCGTAGGAAGCACATTTCGCTCTTATAACATTAAGAACTCGGTTTAAGGATGAGGTAAAAGTGCCTCGAGAATCGATATATACTTTCAACAAGTAAAGCGGTAGCGCTTTGCGCAGAATCTAATGATGAAAGGTATAAGGGTTTTCATTTTGATAATGAAGGAATCTTACGTTATGAAAACAGGGGGTATACGTACTTGCTATCTTTGAACGATTTGAGAAAGAAGTTGTTAGTTGAATTTCATAATTCACCTTTCTCTGGACACCGGGTATCACAAAAATGCTTGCTGATCTGAAACAACAATACTTTTGGAAAGGTATGAAAAAGGATGTCATTGATTTTGTGACTCATTGTCTGGAATGTCAGTGGGTTAAGGCAGAACACATGCACCCTGCTGGACTGTTATATCCTCATAGCATACCGCAGTACAAATGGCAAGTAATAAGCATGGAATTTGTACAAGGGTTACCTATGTCCAGGAATAAACATGATGTTATCCTGGTAGTTGTAGATAAACTAACTAAGGTAGCTCATTTCATCGCTGGAAATCTAAAGGATGATTCACTAGTGCTGGCCAAAAGATTTGTACACGAAATTTTCAGATTGCATGGTGTACTGAATTGATTATATCGATGAGATCCTAGAATGACGTCAAGATTTTGGCAAACACTTAATACAGCTCTTGGAACGAAACTAAACTTCAGTTCTGCATATCATCCGGAAACGGATGGACAAACTGAGAGAGTAAATCAAGTGTTGGAAGACATGTTGCGAATGTATTGCATGGATCAAAAATATAAATGGGAAGAGTATCTTCCCTTAGTTGAATTCGCATACAACAACACTTATCACTCATCTCTTAAAATGGCACCATTTGAAGCACTTTATGGAAGGAAGTGCAGAACCTCTGTTAGCTGGGATAGTGTTGAGGATAGAGTGGTAATTGGACAGAGATCCTCACTGAAATGGAACAGCAAGTTAAATTGATTCGCGAACGATTAAAGGAAGCAACAGATAGGTAGAAGAGCTATGCTGACCTTAAGCGGGTTGATCGAAGGTTTGAGCTGGGTGAGAAGGTTTTTCTTTGAGTTAAACCCAGAAAAGAGTTCTATAACTTTTGGCAAGGCTGCCAAGTTGTCACCTCGTTTCGTGGGACCTTTCGAAATTGTCGAAATAATCAATCCTATAGCTTATCGATTAGCATTACCACCTGCTTTATCTCGCATGCATGATGTTTTCCATATTTCTTTGCTTAAGAAATACGTTTTAGATCTGCACATGTTTTAAATTGGAATTCCTTGTAGGTCCAAGACTCAGGAATAATCGTGGTTAAACCCACATGAGTGCTGGAAACTCACCAATTGCATTTGAGAAATCATGAAATACAACAATGTAAGGTCCAGTGGGACCAGTTTAACGAAGAAAGTGCAACTTGGGAAAATCTGGAAGAGATGAAAATTGCTTTTCCTTTTCTTTTTCAACAGGATGAAATCATTGATAAATTTTTTATGAACTTATCTTTTTCATGTCATATGAAAGCTGATTGAGGAAAACATTATTCAAAGTTGAATAAAATGTATCGTGACATTGATTTCGGAACTATTCAAGTTGGAAATAGTCACATTGTTTTGTGAATAATAAATTGGTTGACCAAGGTTAATCGAATATGTAATCATCGGGACGATGGATCTTTTAGGAGGAAGAATGTAACACTCAATTGTTGTTACTTCCTCCCGAGCATTCAAGTGTTGATATATGATTTCTTCGTAAAAGGATGTGTTCCTTTGATTGTGAAGTCATGCTTGATATAGATTGTATCTTCTTTCATTTGAAGATCTTTGGTGAGCCGAGGATATGCTTGGACTCTTTTATTTCTTTCATTTTTTCACCGAGTTTAATCGATTTGGAATAAATTATGGATTTACCCATCTATATGACTCAACCTTGGATCAAAGTGGCATTGATCCAAGAGATGTTTTAAGTTTATTACGGATAAACAAAAATTATAGACCTTACGAAGGTCAGTAAGGTTGAATGTGTGGAATGAGCAATTCAAGAGTTAACTTCGGCTGATCTTGTTAAATGAATTAGTTCCCGATATCGTAAAATCGGGAAGGTCTTGATCTTGAGCTAGGTAATAAATCTGATATAATTTATACTACTAGCTTATTATCGGTCTTTGGAATGAATCCTTTTCGTGAATGTATATTTGTTGGTTCTTATATCGAACATTTTAATTGTTAAGACCTAAACTGGATTTATTAAGGTTAATAACCTAAACCTAAACTATAACCTATGGGTTAGATTTGTTAATCTAACCTAGGCCTAAACTCTATAACTAAATGTTCTAAGGTTAGTGACCTAGCACTAAGGAAGTTAGACTAAGTATCACCTTAAATTCTAACCTATGTTTCTAACCTAACTAATGAACATGGAGGAAAGGGACCTATGAAGGGGTGCGAGCCATGGGTGGTAGTTTCTATGGCATTAAATGAAGGAGATAAGCATGAAGGACAAGGAATTAGTGGAGGTTTCAAACGGCCATCGAGGCCGACGTGGCAGAGTGCCAAATCTAGAAATGGTCTTTGATTTGTTTTTGTCCATCGCCAACTATGGCGGTCGGTGGAAATGGAGATTGAGCGGGAATTTTGGAGTTAATGCAATTAATGAACTCGGTCTCCGAGCTTGGATTTCTCGGGAAGACATGCAAAATGGAAAACTAGTTGTTTGTTTGGTTTTCATGCGCTCCGATTTTCCTCTCTGTTTGATCACTTGGTTCTTGAACCAGTCTACTTGGTGTTGCATGGCAACTATGAGAATAACTAGCTCTTTTCTCTGTCGAGGAAAGTTTATAAGGCATGGAAATAACAAATTATTGTTGTTGAATCTAACGTGGAAAAAGAGGAGAAGGCTCGAGCTCTTTCAGTGGTCTTCTTCGGATTTTTAAGCAACATTACCAGGCATGTTAGGCCCTAACTTTTAAAAATATTTACTTTCCTTCAAATGATTTCATTAGAACAACTCTGTTTAGATGATTTTTGGGTTCAGTTGGTTTTTATGGTAGCTTTGTATGAATTAGTTTGCTGTATCTTCTTACCGGCTCAATTTTTCAGTGAACCCTTGATGGGTGTGCATTTTGTTTCGAACGATTGTATTATATTCTTTGTGTTTTGCATTTCGGTTAGATTTTGTAGAAATGCTTGCAAGGATAATGTACAAATTCGGCTCTGTGGGAGTCCATGAATTGTTTTCTTGTTTGATTCAGACTTCAGTCGAAACCTTGTCTGTTTTCACTTGTTGAAAATGATACTGTTGGAATTCTTGAATGTACAGTATATTCCGACTTCTTTATAAGTTTTGTCGTGAGTAATATATGTTATTGTTGCTGTTGGACTTCTTGAAATGAAAATATGTTTTGGCTTCTGTAGAAGTACAGCCGTGAATACTATTTGTTATTGAATTCGCTGGAATCCTTGAGTAGATAGTATTTTTGACTTCTGTAGAAGTTATGAATGAGAATACTTGTTAGTTTAGACTCAGTTGGAGTCCGTGAAAAGAAACTGGTATATCTATTTCTGTTGTTTTGTTTTGAATACTGTTGCTTAGCAGTGAATATCGCTGGTACAGACTCAGTTGGAATTCTTTTTATGTTTCGTATGTTTCGTCTTCTGCTTAAGCTTAGTTCGAATGCTGTTGTTTAGTTGAGATTACTTAAGATATTGGTTCAGTTGGAATCCTTGATATGTATCTTGAATTACGACTTTTGTAGAAGTTTTGCTGTGAGTACTATTGGGATTCTTGAATTGTTGTCGCATGAAATCAACTTCAATCTAAGCCTTGTTTATGAGCATTAGTTGTATGTGAACTGTTGGAGATCTCGATATGTTGCGAGTTGGCTCGATTCTCGATTTAAACCCTCGCTGTGCATGCATATCGTTCAGACTCCTTCTTAACATTCTTGTGTTCCTTTCTGTTCGCTTCTGTGGAAATTAAAGGAAGGGTTTTCTTTACAAACTTTACTCGGTTTGAGACCCTGTTGTATTCCGTAGTAGCTTGGCTTAGGATGAAACTTTGAGGAAAATACTGATATGGAATTTCAGCTTCTGTGAAGACCTTGTTGTGATTATTTTTCTTGAAAACGACTTCCAATATAAGTCATGGCTGTATTATCATAAGGATTTGTTTCAGTTGAATGAAGCTGTGCATGTTTGTGTTAGATTCAGTGTGAATGTCACTATATATGCATATGGAAACATCATTTGTTTTAATGTTATCTAGCCTCTTGTTTGACTGTGATAAAGAGGTTATTCGTGATTTAATCTTTGTGTTAGTAGGGATTAGATTGAGTTGTATGTTGCTGAGTGTTTCGACTCAGTGGGATTGTTCTTGTGTTGTGCATGATTACGTCTTCTGTTATCATGATTATCTAGTCGTGTGCTTGACTGAAGTAAAAAGCTATTAACTGTGCCTTGACAAGCGATGGCGTTGGATATTTTCTCATTGTTGAATAATATGGAAGGTTATGTGGAGTCTATTTGATGGATTATTCATCACTGCCTTGTCACGAAAGCTACTGTGTTGTTCAAGTAAGTTACAGGCAATTTTTATATTTGTATCTTGACGAATGGTAATTCTTCCTGTGGTCTCGACTGGCTTAGTCGCAGGCATATAATGTGATTGCATTACTCTTAAGTGGATGGTACAGTCATGAGCATGTTTGGAAGGGACATCTAAATGTCTCAGTTTCTTTCTCTTCTGTTGTAAAGTATATGTTGATATATTATATTTAATTGTTGGAATTGTTAAAACATACTGATAGATTCATGAATTGTTAGGATATTCTTTTTGTTGAATATAATGGTCTGTCGGATGTTTGTTGTCCTTGGGGTTCAGATGGATAGTTGTTTTGGATACTTTTGTTCTTCTTGGTCACTAATATTTATGAAGAAATATCTGAAAAGTATCTAGGACTATTTAGTAACTATAATATGAGTTACGCGTTTATAGTCATGTTTGAATTACAAAAGAGCATAGTCTGAAATATGTTTACATGTTTGGTGAAATGATTTCATTTAAACAGGTTGTTTAATGAAAACAATTGGTGGATTGCAATTGTTTTAAGAATTAGTGCTTATCATGCTCAGTTCACCGAACTGACCCATGTTGACAATTTTTGCAGATGATTGCTGTAAGTGGTAAAGGCACGCAGATCTGATATGATGTTCAGATTGTTTAATTTGGTTTTATGATGAATTACAGCTTGATTCTCTAAATGTACTACTTGAAGAAAGATGTTCTTTTCTATTGAGTATTGTATCAAATATGCTGAATGCATAAAATGTATTTGATTAGCTTTGAAAGGAATGAAAAGAGGTATTTGTTACTTATGTGTTTGCATTCGTATCTTGATGGTTTGATCTTCTTCGGTTCGAATGATCTTAAGAGCATTGTTATTATTGTATAATTTGGAGACTTTTGTGATTATCTAAGTAAGCTTGCAAGGTTATGTGACTGAATACTTATGATTGTTTAGTAGTTCTATTATGTTCTATCTAAAGCTAAATTGGAATTCTAGATCACTGTCTTTTGGGAAGCTAAGGTTAAAATAAACCTGAGCAGGAGCTAAACGAGCTGAATAAATCATTACTTCCTAGTCTTGATCTAAGTCAAGACAACATTTAATTGGATTCTTAATCACTATATCTCGATACTAATAAGTAAGATATAAATTCAGTTATGAGAACTGATATAAACCTAAAAAAGGGTTTGGTTAGCAATCTCATGTGAAGATTGAGGGTTATTGTCCAGTTTCGTTGATTTAGAATTATGTATATTCTATGAACTCCTTGAAGGGACCTCTAGTCTTAATAACTTCTCTTGTGTAATGGGTTTTATTATGAAAGGTAATTCTAAGGTGAGGAACCCAGGGATTGGGAAAGACTAACCTTAAGGGAGCGTCTTATAGTATAATTTTAACTCAACATATGTAACACTTATTAATAAGTAGATCTTTTCAAGGTGGATTTAAAGGTTGACGGCACAAGTCAACTGCAGGGTTGTACCTTCGAGAAGATTAGGATCTTCTCAAAGATACAACAATGTAGGTGAATTATGACGACACCCTTTGCATTGATCGTTAAGATTTACACCTTAAACTCGAACAAGTTACTCTGGGACTGATTAGGAATGTGGTCACGTTATAAGGCTGCCCTAGGAGACTCGGGGTATCTTGACACCTTTGGATTAACTAGGGTTGACCCAAAGATATCGAGTATCCCTAGTCCCTCGGGAGCATCCCTATAACGTTGTCATCTTACTAACTGCTCTCGAGTGAATAACTTGGGACAAGAGAGTCTGACGCAGTCAGTATAAGACATTCTACATAACATAGGAATGGGGAGAAGGACGTATTCCGATTGACGAGTATGCCATCAAGGAATATGAGACATAAGCATTATGTTTCAAATATTTTGCCAAAGTATCACAAGTTCACCTAGATCTAAGCGATTGTCGAGATAGGTTCCTTAGGGGACAGAGCATCCGAATCCCATATTAGGAAGAGAACCGCAAGAGTGAGGTGTTAAAATAAAAACGCCAACTCTTGATACTCATGAATAGATCGGTGGATTACCGAGTCATCGAATGAATAGATCGGAGGTACTCGAGTCATTTACAATGCATATGGTTATCTGTTATGAGAATGGTTGTTTTGATTTGTGAGTTCTAAATTATGATTTAGAACCAGAAGCATTTATCAAAAAAAAATTTACTTGTTCTAATGTACTGAAATGGGGATGTTACACATATGAATGGGTTGGATTGTCCTTAGCCACCATAAAGCTAGACTTATCACCGAGTGTTGCACTACATATTAGACCCAATCTAGTTCTCGTATGTGTGTAATTGTGCCTAGGTGCTCTTGTGCATGTCACACTTTGTGAGTAACGATCAATAACAAGATATAGAATGTAAATAGTGTGTGCATGGAATAGAATAAACTCCCTTCTTATGAATTGTGATGTAGAAAACCAACATTGTGTCCCTTGTGATGGAGCTAGATGGATGCAAATGGAGTAATATAAGCCTTGATGGATGTAACCTTAGGTGGTGATAACAAGTGCTTAGTGTTTGGTCCTTCATTATGGTATCATAACTTTATATTTATATGATTCTCTTACTTGAATTTTGTAACTAACCCCGAAAAGGCCGACCACCAAAAAAATAGGAAGCTCAAATGGCTAGAAAGTGCCCAAAAAGTGAGGAAAGTGTAAAGAGGATCAAGGTGCCCAGAGGGGGCCAAGGCACTTGGGGCACCCGGTCTAGAAATAGGGAAAACACAATATAAAAGTACAGACTGGGAAATTACAGGTGCAAGATCGAAAGTAACAATAGAAAACAATGCAAGATTGCCAAAGACATGGGTCAATTAGTACTCTTCTTCACTTAAGAACCATATGAATAGTAGTATGAGACCAAGACTATATAATTACCCAAAGTGCATAGTTTTATGTCTACATTTTCCCCACTTTATGTTGGTGAGTGGAACGCTTGGAAATGTAAAGTAGATAGAGATGCGTACCTGATATCCATGTAGATTGATGTAGAAAATGTGTTGAGGGACTAGAAAAAGTGTGGAGTAGTAAAAAAGATGGCGCATGGAGACTAAAGATGCAAACATGTAAAAGTGATGAGAGTGAAGCTAGGGAAAAAGTACGTGTGTAGATGCCGATGTGTGATGTACTTGTATGTTAGTGTCGATGTGTGTGATGTTGAGTGATGTTATTTTTGATGTTGATTGCTTGCTTCCTATATGTATGGACATGCAAAAGATAAGATGATCAAGTAGTCAAATACACATGTATATGTGTAAAAACATGTGTAAAGATGCATGTATATATGTAAAAACATGTAATGAAAGTATGAAAATGAAAAAGGAACATGTGCACCTGATCCATGATGAGAAAAAGGGTATAGAAAGGATCTTGTCAATGTCGTGTGAGTTTTTAAGTGATCTCACACCACTAGCATGAAGAAGTGTAGGGAGGAAATTCTTATTTATCCTCCAACTTATAATCGCTTCCCAAAACTAAAGAGATCTTTGTACTATCTAGTTTTTTGGGTGATCAATGCCACTGATCGAAGTCATGTAGAGAGGAAGGTCTGGTTTATCCTCTAACCTATAATTTCTCCCTGAATTCTAAGGACCTTCTTCCTATAAAAATTGTTGTGTATGGAGTTTTGTAGACTTTGATGAACCCCTCACTCAGAACCCACCTTGTGTCATGGAAAAAAAAAAAAAATTGAACTATATTGGTACTGTGTTGTGTATACCTGTATGGGGTGATTGATTCACCCAAATGCTCCCCCTCTTTGGGGGTGCATGCAACATCGTTGTAGGAGAATGTGGCCCCAAAGAGAGGACCAACCATTAAAACTAAAACTCTGCTCTGTAGGGAGGGAATGTGCTTGGTAGAAACCAAGGCACATGTAAACAAGTGGCTAAGAGATAATTGTTAGTACAAGATAAAGATAAACATGCATGTATAAGATAAAGTGTAAGCTAAACAAACAATGTGTAAGCTAGAACACACAAGAAGGAAATGTAGGCCACAAAAAGTGGGTTACAAACATGGGACATCACTCATGATGTTGCAAGACACTCAAGGCCATAGTGGCCACATACAAACAAGTAAGTGTGCACACAAAACAAAGGGCAAGACCCACATACAATGAAAATAAATACAAGAAAGTACAAACAATGTAACATATAACCATGGTGGTAAGTAATCCTACAAAAAAATATTACACATGAAGAACCCGTTAGTATGTTAGAAAGATAAAATGTATGTCAAAATGTGTATAATCTGATAAAGTAAAGTGATAAGTACAAAATGAAACAATAACACATGTAGTGTATGAAAGTGGATGTCCCCCTAGAGCCCTTTGTGGGACTAGTACTAGTATCTGCGCCAAGTATCCATGTTATGTGTAAGAATTTAGAGAGTTTGTGATCACAACTAGAAATAAAGTGAACACACATGTGTGTATGATAAAGATAATGACATACAATATATTTATCTAGCATGTGTAATAAAGTGAACATGTACAAGTAAATGCTAAGCAAGAGTAAAAGCAACCAAGATATGCAACATGTTATGGATGGATGGAATGGAATGCAGAGTGAATGATAGGAGCAACATGCCCCCGAGTGAATGGAGTTGTATGTAGTGAGGTTCATTTGTTTATGCCCCCTTAGTAGTCAAGAATGAACCATAAATGAGAGTGCATCATCGGGAAATGGTCAAGCTATGTGTTGTGTGTGTAGCGCTACGGTGAATGTGTAGGGATGATATGTGACATAAAGATGAAGTGTCCATGATGTTGCAGCCTAAGCGTATATGAATACGAGATGATTAAGGGAGTGATGATTTAGCCTAAAGCGTATATCACTAAATGATGATCAAAATAGGTGATGATGATGCTAGAGTAAGTGATGATGTAGCCTATGACGTATATCACTAAACTAGGAATTTCGCATGATGGAAAGGATTGAATGGTGAATGTGTGAGTGTTACAAGGTCCATTTGTGATGTATACCCTCAATAGTCTAGTATGGATGGTGTGGACTATATTGTGTCACAGGATAGTGTGTGTAGTGCATATAAGCAAATGAGTAGAATATGTGTAGTAGATGTAGGATGTCTGAGGATGTGTAATGTGTAAGGTGTAGTGTCTAGAGTGCATTGTGTGAGGTTCATGTGTATAGGATGCCCTCAACAGTCAAGTGTGAACTGAAGCACAAGAGTGTGTCATTAGGTAATGGTCGATGCTAGTATGAGTGTGAGTGAGTGTGTGTATTGTTATGTGATGAAGATACAATGTGTATGTTTTGTTTAGAGGAAGATAGGGGGAAGTAATTTTCATGCCCCCAAAGTGTGTGAGGAAGGGAAAGGATCAAGTGATGTCATCAAGAAGATTGTCAATGTCTGGATCGAAGCCATAAGGTGTTGCATCAAAAAATTGATAAGCTATAGTGTCGGGTTGGTCACATAAGGATCCATTGAGGTGTAATTTTTACATGCCCATAACATATTCCTCATCAGTGAATGGAGGAAGTGGAAAACCATGTGCATACCAATGAGTGAGATTTTGTGTATAACTAAGGAAAGAGCTGTTGCAAATGAAAACATGGCTAAAGGGCATAGGAAATGAGATATCAGTATGATCATGGTCTAATGTACCCCCTATATAAGTAAGCCAAGACTGCCCTAATGTGAGTGGAGAAGAGCGAGGAGTGCACGATAGATAGACTGTAAGATGGAAGACACGTAAACCATAAGAAATAGTAATAGTGATGAAGCCATAATATAGATGAGGATGGTGAGTAGGAGGATAAAGGTCCTCAAAAGTGAAACCGAGTTGAGCTAGACCATCATGTGAACATATAGTGACATCGCAAGTAGGATCAAATGGAATATGTTCCCAATATGAATCATTCATGAAAAATGTGCATGTAAATTATATACGTGTTGTGAGGTGGTGCATGTGAAGGTGTAGGGGATAGAGATGTCCATAGACTGGAAATCCCCTCGATAAAGAATCATAGTAGTAGTAGTAGTAGGTGGAGGTGATGGTGTAGAAGAAACAACATCTATCACATAAATAACACCTTCAAGTGGTGGAAAATGAGGTGGTTCATCCATAGGTTGAGGATCATTAGTAGTATCATTAGTGCATGGAGTAGGAAGAGTAGTATTAGGATCTTGGTCACAATATTTGTAAGGGTCATGATCACAAAAAATAGTATATTCAATGCCTTCATGTATGAATTTGACACAATGATGTACAATAGAAGTAATGGCTTGCATGGCATGGAGCCATGGTCTACCAAGAAAATAGTTATAGGAGACTAGAAAGTCAATGACAAAGAACACAATGTTAACAATTTTTGGCCCTATAGTAATAGGTAATGTAATGTGACCAACGCATGGATGAACAGAACCATCATATGCATGCAGTGAAAGACAAGATGGATTAACATCACGAGTAGAAAGACCTAAATTTTCAATGAATGACATGGGACATAAGTTGAGTTCAAATCCATTGTCAATTAAAGTGTGCTTGATACCCACATTGTAAATGTGAATTATGATATACAAGGGTGGGTCATCATCAAAAGTGTTAAGATCAACAAGAGGATTATATTTTAATGCTATGTGTTGAGAAAATTCATCAAAAAATGAATGATAGACCGAGTCTCGATGCATATCTATAGGAATGTAAGTAGTAGCAAGAAGTGTTGGGCTCTACGCTTTAAATCAGGATTTGCAAGTAAGTCATCATTGATTGAGATACTCATGATCACTATACTATAGGATGATAAGAAAATAATGAGGATCCTAAAAGTGTGAAGATTGAGTACAAGTTCACCAAAATGATAATGCTAAAATGTAATTATTCTAGCCTAATCTGATTCTATAGAAGAGGTAATGTTATCCAAATAACTCTCCTAGTGATTTGGGTAACTTGCATACACATTCTCTCTCTCAGCTCCTAATTTTAAAGGTCGTGTGTGTGCTCAAGCTCAATTGACACATTCCCTTGGTCATAGTTTCCATACGTACCCCCTTTATTTTCCTCATATGCCCTTGCATTCTTTCTTTTCTCTCCTTCCACTCTCTTTTTCCTCGTTGTTCCACTCCTCCCTTGCACCCACCTTCTGTGCATTCAATTTCTTCCCAAGTAGTTTCTTTCATGTGCACACACCTCACACTTGCTCAATCAAAAGAAGTCCTTGCCCTCTCGCGTGCTGCACTCATTACTTTGTAATGGTTACACCTTGACCATGCATTCTCTGCTCACCGGTTGCCTCATTTTCCGCACATGTCATGCATGTGTTCCTCTCGCGCCTTCCTCTGTTTTCTTCCGCGTACCCTCCTTTGAAACTTCTATGCTAGGTCATCTTCTGACATGCTTGAGTATGCCACATGTAACTAGTAAAAGCATGCCAATAGGGCACCAAATCATTACAATAAATTAGTAACTGAAACGTGGTAGAAGCAACAAAATTTGCACATTTGGCCATCCTTTCGGTGAAATCGTGCGTGTACATATGTCTTATGTGCGCCGACAACTTTGACATATTTGACATCCATATCTTTTGATGTAGAGTTGTGATCGACATGTTTGGACATCGAGAGAGATGTTGACATCAACTACAATGCTAGACATTCAAATTCAAATTATTGGTGGATTTAGTAGGTGAAAAATGGGAAAATGTCTCTCTGAGCATTGATGAGCAGGCCTGATTGCTCCAACCACCTGATTTAATCTAATTCACCCTTCTTCCTTCTTCAA
Organism: Taxus wallichiana var. yunnanensis; assembly: GCA_018340775.1. Classification (NCBI taxonomy): domain Eukaryota; kingdom Viridiplantae; phylum Streptophyta; class Pinopsida; order Cupressales; family Taxaceae; genus Taxus; species Taxus wallichiana. The sequence continues at coordinate 891,862,774 of CM031237.1, forward strand.
CACATGGAAACAAACTAAGGGAAGTGCATTCAATAGATTCTTAGGCATATTTGCACTCATTGAATGCTTCTTATTGGTGGTTATATTTAAAATTCGGGTTTTCCCTCCTCTTCTCCTTCTACAGATTCATCTATAAATGTAAGAGCTAGGCTCATTATTAATGTTAGACACTCTGTATCCTTATGCATTTTGCTAAGGACTTCATATTTTCTATATTTTGAGTTGCAAACCTCTAGATCTGGCTCTTACATGTGGATATCAGCCTCCTTCACCATTATAACAGATCTATGCATTTTTAGAAGTAATAGAAGCATCATTTTGTGACTATTCTCGTCCTAACATGTTTGCATTCCTTCTTCTTGAATTTTACGTTGTGTGCTAGTTGTGCCATTTCACGTCCCTTGTAGTTCCTTATTTAGTTGTGTTCCATGAGAACGATCTGGTAAATACATGTTTAGCTATGCTACTCGTGCCTAGCCTCCTTTCATGCATTTCCTTTCATTCTCACTCAAAACAGATAGTGTTCATCCCTATTTTATGGTGCTATCACCTTCTAGTGCAGATTTCCTTTCATGTTATCCTTATATCCCTGGTGCTTTGGCATTGTTAGCTTAGTTTCCCATTCCAAAGGCCACTAGGATTAATAGTAGCAAAGTGGAAATCGATAGAGGAACCGTCCTTCTCTAGAGATCCGTCCCAAGCATGCAAGGTCCCACAACTTGGGGATGGTTCCATTGTTGTCTCAAACACCTCGATCCCTCTGGATCCAAGATGTGGGTGCATGTTTTAATGAACAATAGGTAAAATAATAAATGTAATCTTGAAAATACCCAAGTAACTAAGTAAGTGAAATATGAAACCCTAATGTGAAAAGAGGGTTAGAAAATCCTTAGCTGATTTGTCAAGGTTGAAAAGGCTATGTCATAGTGGAGAAAAGAAGAACAAGAGGAAAAAATGTCACACAAGGGCCTCGAGAAAATGTGGATCTGAGCTATCTACCTAGACTAGGGCAGCTGAAAAAGAGATTAGGGTGCCTAGGAACTCAGTCCGAGAAAAAAATCTGTAAACCTCCTCCAAGGTGTCATTGAATGTTCTCTTGTGTTTTCTTCTTGTCACGTGAATGTCTCACTGTGTGATCATCGAAGCATTGGTAAACTTACAATAGAAGAATCACCTACAAAACCCAAGAAAAGCATCAAAACCCTAAAAAAGAAAGATGCATATGAAGGGGTTAGACTATCCTCAATTGCCACAATGGTGGACTTATCACTAAGCACTGCACTACATATCAGACCTAATGTAGTTTTGTGTGTGTGTGTAAGGAATTGTACCCTAAATGCTCTTGCACGTGTCACACTTTGTGAGTAGTGAGAAATAACTAGATGTAGAATGTAAATAATGTGTGCATGGAATAGAATAAACTCCCCTCCTATGAAGTGTGATGTAGAAAACCATCCTTGTGTCCCTTGTGATGGAGCTAGATGGATGCAAATGGAGAAATAGAAGCCTTAATGGATGCAACCTTAGGTGGTGATAGCTAATGCTTAGTTCTTGGTCCATCATTATGGTCTCATAACTTTATATTTATATGGTTCTCTTACTTGAATTTCGTAACTAACCCCGAAAAGGCCGACCACCAAAAATATAGGAAGCTCAAACGGTTAGAAAGTACCCAAAAAGTGAAAGGAAAGTGCAAAGAGGATCAGGGTTCCCGGTTATGAATGGGCACCCTAGTCCAAAAATAGGGAAAACGTAGTATAAATTTACAAAAAAAGAAAATACGGGTGCAAGATCGAAAGTAGCAACAAAAAACAATGTAAGATGGCCAAAGACATGGGTTAATTAGTACTCTTTTTCACTTAAGAACCATATGAATAGTAATATGAGACCGGACTAAATAATTACCCAAAGTGTGTGATTTTGTTTCTATAGTGTGTACACTTACCCCTATTTGAGATGGTGTTACATGGGCAACACATTTTGAAAGAAAGTAGGCAATTTAAATATGGGGAGGAAGAAAAACTAGTTAGATGCAATATTCTCCCTCAAGCAATGATGGGGTGATAGAAGAATTCAACCGATGCTTGAAAAGAGGAGAAAATAATCACAATAGAGAAAGAACCCATTGCGATGGTAAAACAACCATCATGTGAGAAAAAACCATTATGGTGAGTGTTTTTTTATAGATAAAGCGGGTTGAAGGGACCCATTCCCTATTTACATAAACAAAGGCCTGACCTCAAGATTTCAAAGCAAAAAAACAAAATCATAAGAGAAAAAAGTAATTTGGATATACACAAACATAGGCCAACATTATCCGAGATATACTATAACTATAGTACTAGGCAAGAGAGGGATTACTCTCCAGACCCCAAGGTGACAACAACACTAGACACTGAGACACCCGACCAAGGCTGGTATCATCTTCCATTTCAACTTTCACTTTAGAATTCACCCAGTTTAGCTAGAGAAAGTCATAGGCCCCTACCACAGATAGCCGCAGCTTGGTCCATTCAGGTGGGATAGGGTCCAATGGAGTACAGAGGGTCTTTAGATTAGGAAGCACTAGGTAGGTATGGTTGGCAACCTGGTCCCTGCATACACCACCAGCTACTTAGTGAAGGCTAGGAGAATGTCGAACCATTTTTTGAGTTTGCTGAAGACACCCACAACCACCCTTGACGTGCTCGGCAAAGACTCATGCATAGCCCAGAATGCCAGACAACAATTCACCCCTTTGAGGCCAAGTTACCATAATATGCCGGTCGAAGCTAGTGTAGAGCCAGACTCATGACATCACTTTAGAGGGACAAATTATCAGTAGGTTCTCAATGAATACAAAGGCAACACCACTATTGATGTGTGGCCAACCAACAACAGATAGATAGTCTTCACCTAGGAATCCTTTAATGGCATCCAACTCTTTGATGTAGGAGAGACGGAAAAATTCTTTTCAGCCGGTTGTCTATTATCCTAGAACGAAATGCCATTTCATGCAGATCACAACTCAAGGAAATTCACGGCAGATGAGGGACAACCATAACTAGTAAAAGGAGGGAGAAAACAATATAGGAGAAGCCCTTATCCAAAAAATTAAATAGACCCTTCACATCCCACAAGTGTATCATTAGATGACGTGTGCTCTGAAATCCACCTCGCGCGAGATCAATATCCCCAATCCTTCCCACACTTTGGAATTGAATGCCACTATCTCTTATGTTGTGCTTGCTCGATCGCTGCATTTACCAACTTGTCCACGTAATTATTACTTTCCCGAAACACGTGCTTAATGTTCTAGGCACTAAAATTCCTGAGTTTCCAAAGGACCTTTTTAACTCCTAGGTCCAATTTCCAAGACAAGGCTTTCTTTTTAATTATGGCATTCATAATTACTAGTGAATCCCCTTCGATTTCTAGATTTTCTATCTTTAAGGAGGCCACTAGATCTAGACCTTTGCTTAGAGCTTGTAGTTTAACTGAATTACAAGTGCCATCCCTGAGCTTGTAGGAGGTGGCACCGACCAATAATCCCTTTTCATTTCTTATAATGCATCTAGCGCCAGAGATGCCCGGGTTACCTCTGGCCGCTCCATCAAAATTTAGTTTGAGGAAACCCGGGGTGGGGGGAGCCAACGGGCTAACCGACGAGTGAGGCTGAGGAGATCAAAGGGCACTGAGCACCTACTGGGCTTGACAATTCTAGGCCAGCGCTGCTCGATTTCCCTATCAATGTTGGAGAAGTGATGAAAGTGGGACCAATTAGCAGAAACCACCTCAGAGATAGCCCATTCCAACCTGAGAATGAACATGTCCATCGAGTTCTATTCCTCCCTAAATATTCTTTTGCTATGCTCCCACCAGATGTGCCAAAGAAGTAACATGATACCACACACCAAATCGAGGAGAGAGCACCAGAGTGGAGGTTTATAGGCTAAGAAAAAATGGTTACTGGGAGTGTAGAGGGCTGGACCCATGGGAGATTGAGCCTGGCACACAACCAACTCCAACATTCAGCTGTGAATGGGAAATGAAGCAGAAGATGATCACGATCTTCCTCATGCTTCTCACATAGAAAGCACATTGAGGGACCATGAAAACCAAATCTCTTCCTCCTTTCTTGAGTGAGAATTTTGCCTTTGAAAGCCATCCAAGTGAAAAGGCCAGCTTTAGGGGGACACGAGGGGGACCAACATGCCTTCCAGATTAGAGCCTCACTTCCTGCTCAACATGTAATAATTTATAGCCACAACATGGGGAGTATTTCCTAGAAGAGGCCGCAGTCCAGAAAATTTCATCATTACCCCGGAAAGCACTATCTGTCATTCCTGCAGAGCCGAGTGAAAACTATCCTTAGTTTCCAAAGAGAGATTTAGGTGATCAATACTTTTCCATTCCAATAGAGCAGGAAAATTTTCTGGAATCAGCCCATAGTTGGAAACATATGGTCCCCATTCTTCAACTAAGAGCCTCTTGATTTCCCCAAACTCAGGATTTTCCCCAAGCATGGGAAAACCATTCCAAGGATCGTCCCAGAATAACACCCTGTCACCTTTTTTGATTTTCCAGGCCACATTGAATAAGAAGAGCTCCCGACATTCAACTAAGAAGTTCCATATATGAGAACCACGAGGGGGATTAACAATGTGGAGAATTGATTCGGAAGATGGGCCCCCAGATATTTTTTTCCACCACTTGGCTGCAAAGACACAAAGGTTTTGTGAGGAGATTCCAGACAAGCTTGGCACCTAGGGCCAAGTTTTGAATACCCAAGTTGAGAATGCCAGCCCCACCTAGATCTTTGGGTTTGGACAAAGTTTCCTAGCTGATCAATGGGATTTTCCTTTCCATAGAGGGACCTTGCCATAGGAACTTTTCACATAATCCCGATAAGCTTTGATAGAACACTTTTGGGGATTTTCAAGTATGGAAAGCATGTATAAGGGGGAGGCACTGAGAACAAATTTGATGAGGACCAGTCTTCCAGCTAGTGATAGCCATTTTCCTTTCTAGGAGTTGAGTTTTGAATTAACTAAAGAGAGGAGATTGTTCCACATCGAGGTCCGACCTAAGCCACCAAAAAAAGGCACACCAAGATATTTGACCGGAAGGGAGCCTTTTTTGAAATTGAAGATGCCAAGAATTCTAGCTTCCAAGAGAAGGGGGACAAAAAAGAAGATGAAGGATTTGACATGGCTAACCTCTTGTCCAACATGGCTATATAAGCATCGAGCAACCCCTTTAGTTCTTTGGCCTCCTAAATGCTGGATTTTCCAAACAAGAAAGTGTCATCCATGCAAATTGCTGGTGAGAAATAGGATCCACCCCTCCATAATTCTTAATCCCTGTAATTTATGTTCCTGAACTTTATTGTTGATGGCCCTACTCAATGAGTCACCACTAAAATGTAGAGAAAGGAGGAGAGAGGGTCACCCTATCTTATACCCTGATTACCTTCAAAGAAACCTTCAACATTACCATTAATTAACATGGAGAAAGAAGGCCCAACTATGCAACTGAACACCCAATTACAAAACTGAACCGAAAAACCAAACTTTCTAAGGATTCTGATTAGAAAACACCAGTTGATCTTGTCAAAGGCCTTGCTAATATCCAGTTTTAGTAACATACCTAGGGATTTATTGTAGGAGAGAGAATGAATGAGTTCATGAGAGAGAAAAATACCATCAAAAATTGACCTCCCCAACAAGAAACCAGATTTCTCTGGAGAGATCATAGGTTCTAATAGCCCTTTGAGTCTAGAAGCAATGGCTTTTGAGATGATTTTGTAGGAGGTATTGCACAGAGAAACTAGCTTGAAGTCCACGAATGAAGAGGGTTGAGGGATCTTTGGGAAGAGACTTATAAAGGTACAGTTTAGTGATTTAAGCACTGAATGGGATCTGTGAGATTCTTCCACAGCCACCCAAACATCATAGCCAACGATGTTCCAAAATTTCTGAAAGAAATCAGCTTGAAAACCATCCGGACCCGGAGCTTTGTTCTTGGCCATAGAGAAAACCACTTTCTCCACTTCACTCATAGTGAAGGGCTTAAGAAGGGCCACATTTTGAGCATCAGTGACCAACATCGGGATATTGTCAAGGAAAGAGGATTGCTCTGAATCAAAGGATGTGATGTCACCTTGAAGGAGGGAAGTAAAGAACTGGACCCCTTCATCAAAAATCTATTTTTGATCAAAGAGGACAATACCATCATGACTCTTTATCTCAGAGATGAAAGATGAGCTCGCCTTGCTTTTACGGATGAATGAAAAAAATTTGTGTTCATGTCCCCATCCTTGAGCCATGATTCCCACATTTTTTTTCCAGAAGACCTCCTCGTGCAGAAGCAATTCACCAAGTTCGGCTAGTAAAGAATTCTCTAGAAGAAACTCCACCTCCCCCATGCCATAGAAAAAAATTAACTCATTCAGAGCTTTCAACTTGGCTTCCACTCTAGCCTTTTCTTGGAATATATTCTTAAAACAAGATTTGTTCCAAGATCTTAGATCCTTTTTGAGAAGTTTTAGTTTTTGTGCAAGCACCAACATTTTTGAACCTTCAACCTGATAGGAGTGCCACCATTGTGAAATGTTGTTTTCCAGAGAGGCATCCCTTAGCCACATAAGCTCAAACTTAAAAGGGATTTGCGAGGGGCAAAGTCGATATTGACTGATAGGGAAACCGGGAAGTGATCAGAGCCAGACTAGGGCAGAATCAAGCATTCTAAGACAACATTATTCAAAGACCACTTAGGGCCAACTAAGAACCTGTCGAGCCTTTCACAATATTACTGAAGCCCTTCCTATGATTTCTCCAGGTGAACCAACCTTGCTTGGGCTTGATATCTAAAAGAGATTTGTCAGAGATAAAGGAACAAAAATCTACCTGGGATTGCCGATTTCTAGAAATACCACCTTTTTTATCTTTCTCAGAGGTGATAGCATTGAAATCACCACCAAGAAGAAACAGTTGATCCTTGAGGGGGAGCAAAGACCTGGAGATGTCTTGCCAAACCTCTCTTTTTCCAATTATGCTATTTGGACCATACACATTAAGGAGGTAGAAGACCAAATGAGAACATTTCAAGCAAAACGACCCAACTGCCAACTATGATTCTGGTGGATAAGATCAACCTGAACCTGACATTCCTTCCACCAGAATCCCAAGCCCCTGAGGCCCGGTAGCATCGGAGAAGAAGAAATTCCAGCCCTTAACTAAATTTTTCCAGAGCGCAGCAGCTTCCGCCGTGGCCATCTTTGTTTCTTGAAGCAACACCACACTTGCCTCTGAGGAGAAGAGATAACACTTAAACAAGTGTTGTTTATCAGGGGTGTTGAGACCCCGATATTCCAAGAAAGTATTATCATTTAGGAGAGGGAAGGACATTCACCTTCCTAGACACAGCTTTGGAAAAGTTTAGGACACTTTGTTTTCCAGCATCCACTTCCAACAGTGCCAGTTCTTGTTTGGATTTTCTACCTTTTTTGCTGGCTGAGCTGCATATGGCCTCCTTCAACCTTGCTTGAACCGAAGCCAATTTTGAGGAAGCTAAAGTTGGTACCAACAGATCCGGCTCAAATTCTCCTTCCTCTAAGATGCCATCACCTAAAAGGGACTGAAGCTTATTTGTCTCAACTTTATCTAGGAGCCAAGATTGTAGCAAGTTCAGGGAAGCCACTTGCCCTTGATCGAAACCTTCCTTAATAAGGGAAATTAATTCCCCAGAGTTTTTATGCACTTCTTCAGTTTCTTTTAGAAGAGAAAGAGGTGAAATATCACCCACCAAGGGTGATGCCATTTCACTCTCCTCCAGCCCTTTCATCATAGAGCCAACCTTATGAGAATCCAACTCCTTGGAAGCCTTGGCCAGTTTCAAAGAGCAAGCCTTACTCAGATGACCCAACTACCCGCAATAAAAACACTTTACATTTAGACCCTCATACTCAATGGTAAAGCACTTGGGGCCAAAATTTGTTTGGAGAGTCAAAGATGGTGGCAAAGGGGTAGTCAGGTCCATCGCACACAGAGACGCACCAAGATTTTGTGCCTAGAAATTCAGGGCAGGATTATGGATGGGCACAAGGGTCCCCAGGGAGTTCACAATTGGCTTCAGAACAGACCATTTGCAGAGATCCAAAGGCAGATCATGAATGCTTAACCAAAGTGGGGCCTTGGAAATTTTTTCCTTCTAGGGGTCAAAATTTGGTGACCAAGGACAAAAGTATAGGCTGGAAGAGTTCATGAACCAGGGTCCTTCTTTAAGCACCAAATTCAGCAAATCAGGGGAGGGGAAACATACCTGGAAAAAGCCGTTGGCATGGAAACTGACTTTTGGTTTAGCATTTGAGCCCTAGAAGTGTGTGACCCAGCTTGAAATCCTCCTCGAGAGAAATGGGTGCCTACAAACTTGTAGAAAATCACCCTTTTCACCGCGAATCAGAAAAATCAGCTTTGGGAGGAGGAGGCACCGAGAGATGTAAACTTTCTGCAATGATTTTGAAATCGATTCCGTCAACCTTGAAGTCTTCCAAGCTCTCACCTATCAGACCCAACCGGGGATGGATTGAAAGGGACCTCTGTATTGCCTCAATGGTCGGCTCAACCTGCACCAGAATTTTTTTGCCACCATGTTTTCCAGTACCAACTCCCGAACAAAGAAACTAGGGTTTTGACAACCAAGCTAGTGCCAAATTGTCCTATCAATTCAAGCACAACCTTTTCCGCTTCAAGTTCATGGGCTGATCCACGGCACCGCCTTGCTAGCCATTTCCCACTAGGATCTTGTTCGCACCAGTGAGGACCTAGAACCTAGTGCAGGAAACCCATCTCCCACCACGACCTTTGTTATTTTTGAAAAAACAAGCTTTTTGCCTTTTTCACATTTTTCAAGATTTTGCTATTTTCATGATTTTCACATAATTCATAGTTTTCACTAGTGTGACACTCCATCCGATAAAATCGTCACATCCTTCCCATTATGGTGAGTGTTACATATAAAGGGGAGGGGTAAAAATAAGTCATTTTTACCACCACAAATAGAAGAAAAATATCTATGAGACACCACAACAATAAAAATGGAAATTCCAACATTCACACACCAAGAATAGCTCATTTGAGAGTTCCAATGCAGGACACGAGACATGACACAATGATAGGTGGTGTAATTAATTTTCATTTAGTGTTTGAAAAATTTGAATTTAATGGAATTTAATGCTCTAAAATTGGTGGTGGGTGAGTTCACCAAAATTGACCCAAGTTATTTTTTTACGAATTTGCACTAGGTCATGTAATAGTTTCGTAGCTCTTTTAACGGACTTGATATGGATCAATAAATTAGCCATAAAGTATAATAAAATCACCTAGATTGGTGAACATGATATATGGGGGAGTACTTTATGGGGAGTGAACTTGCTATATGGATGAGAAAAATTTTCATAATAGAAAATTCATATCATTTTGTAGTGAACTCGCTAATCTTTGTGAAAAAGTCGTTAAAGTTAGACATGTTTGAACTTCGTGTTTGTTTTTAAAATAATTGTCTAATTATAGATTTGTATTGTGATTGTAGGTGGGGTTGATAATGCTATAATTTTGTGAACACTATTTTAAAGTGTTGATATGTATTTAGGGATTGACATTACATGATTAGCCCATAATTGATGATCTTGGATGATATTATGTCGCACTAATGCTGAAAATACATGTCAGGAGGCTATTATGGACCGTCTTAGTCGAGAGATGGTACTCAAAGACGTGTTTTATCTCCTTATATAGGATATTACTATCACACTGGAGGATTTCCATATGATTTTGTGTCTTCCTATTAGTGGGGACCTAATTTATTATGACATTATAGATTCATTTAGTGATATGATTTAGTAGTAAGCCATGATGATTGTACCCTTTATAATACATGGGTGGTGCTGAAAGAGATTCATAATCAAGATACAATAGAGGACCTAACTCTTATACTTGATGGGACTAGTCAACAACATATTTCTACCTTAAAAGTACAACCACTTCTTTCCAATTGGATTCCTAGGGGTGATATTAGATATGGTAGAGGATAATAGGTCATTCATGTGGGGACCACATGTCCTTGTGTATCTATACAAAAATATGCATCTTGTCACCTATATGAGTGGTAAGAGTATTGGGCACATGAATCTACTACATATATGGGCATGGGAGAATATAGAAGCTGGGTGCCCATCGGTCCATTTGATCCATTAGAGGATGATGATATGTGAGCCTATGGATGGGTTAAATATAACAGAGGGAGATAAAATGTATGGGTGTTGGGCCTATACATACAAAAATTGGATGAGATTATCCTCGAAGATATTACATGGAGACCATAAGTTGCAATGAGGGCATGGATGGATACCTTTACACAACTAGAATTTGAATCACAAAGTGGTATATTTTGAGTGACATGATTTTTTGATTGGGTGGTAATTTCTAGGTAGGGTACGGAGGTATTTTAGGTATAAATAAAGGGTTACTACAATGCCACATGTGTTCACCCATGCTACTAGGGAGATAGTCGACCAAAGGCCAATGATAGATGAAACTACAACAATTGAGTGAGCAAGTGTAACAATCACTGTATGGGTTATGTAGATGGGAGTAATAAATGAAAAGACAATGCTCGAGTATACAACATGGTACGGTGGCTCATGATTATACTACTGTACTATTCCATGTTAGAAGCTAGTGAGTGTTATAGAGACTACACAAATATTCGAGATATAGGAGGTATCCTTACATGTAATATCCACCACAACAACCTTGAGCACTAGTGATATGAATAAGGGATGGGGAGATGAGAAAAATGGAGAATGATGGGATGGGACAGTGCATGGGGACCAAATTGATATAGATAAAAGTAAGTGTATCATCATGCTTGAGTCCGGGGGGAGATGGATCAAGGCCATCTAGCGTAATGATGGCCTCGTAACAATTAGTACTATCCAAAAAGATAGTTGCGAAGGAGGTAGAGATTTCTAGATTTATTACTAGAGGGACAAACACAAAGGGTGATGTAAATATCGTTAGGTTGAGAAATGAGGTAAAAACTCATTTTTGATCTACCTACCCGGTGTGACATGCCAACATACTATACACAATTTTCAGATTTGACATCGAAGAGGGACACTGCATAGACTGAGTGAGATACAATGTAGGATGAGGAACAATGATTGAGGAGGGAATGAGATACAACTAACATAGCCCAAGGTTCCTAGGGTATTGGCCAAGTGATATGGATATTCTCCTAATTGAAAGGGTAGGTGGTTTACTATATGACATTTTATGAGATGAATGTTTATGTATAATAAAACACACCTTCTTATTAAAAGTGATTGAGGGTCATTTGTGCGGGAGACCATATGGTTTGGCATGGTCCAGGAGGATTAGTGGGGATTCCATCAATAATGGGTCCACTAGTACTAACAAAAAAACCAGCCATATGATCATAGTCAAGGTCTATTTGACGTAAATCCGGGATTAACGGTATAACTAGGAGAAGCGGGAAAAGGTTCACCACCAACCGAGAGTGATGTGGATAGTTGATTCAACCTAGTCTAGGAGATGTTTATGTACCATTGTTGAGATGTATATGATACCGTTTTAATACTAATTATAAACATTTATCGATTTATTATAAACACACACACACATATGATGTAGATATTGATCGTGTTTATTGAGTTTTTGTACCATGTTGAAATGGTAGTTCTATAACATTTTTAATTTATTTTTATATGATGATGATGATTGTTGTATATGGATAAATGTATGATTAGAGTATATGTGTAGATGTTATGATGATTAAGATGGTGATGTTATGAGTTTGCATTTATCTCCTACATGTGATTACTTTGATTGATTGAAAAACACATATCCTTTATTTAGACAATGTGTTTAGTTTGACACCTATTTGTTGTGCCTTGGTAAAGGATAAATATGATTATTAGTCGAAGAAATGTTAGTTAGAATGTGAAGTAGATTGGTTAGATGATGATATGGGATGTATAGATATGATGAGTAGGGGATGGATTGGAAATTGTGATATAGCTTGCACAATGTTATGGTTCGAGATGATCTTTTGTTTGAATTTAGTATAAACAATAAGTATTATGATATGAATAAACATAATACCATTGTATGTAATATTTTATATGATTGAATAAAAATCAAAGTAAAATTCAATGAAAGTAAGTAAATAAACAAGCAAGTAAAAAAGTATAAAAACACTCAAACATACAATTGTTTAATGAATGCTTTTGATTTTTGGTGTCCTACTTTAGTACCCAAATGTTGTAGTTTTATGACAAGGGTTATAATGTTTCCCTAAGAAAGGATTCACACAATGGTGATGGATGTGAGACGAGTAATTCTGAGATAATCTAACGTGTACCTTGATTATACCCCAAACAACAATATATGCGGGGAATGTAGACATGGCAAACATGAAAACTTGATGGAATAAAAACTAAGATGTGCGGCTAGTTGCTCACTACGGAAAACAAGCATTAGTTTTTTTTTATTATTGGTAAATAATTTTTTGAAAGGGACTATACCCTTGCATACAAAGAGGGCCTAAAATCCAGAATAGGAATGAAAAGCATCACAAAAAGGATCAAGATCTAGATAAGTCAAAAGAACCAAAGGTAACCAAAGAGAAGTTACCACAAAACAGCTAACCAGTTTGAACACTGTAGAAAAGCAGCCAAAAAATAGCTAAAAAACAGCAAAAAACACGAAGGAAGGCAACAATCAGTAGTGCAGCTCCACATTTACTTCTTGGCAGCTTTGGCGATTCTGGATTTGATAGTTTTCCAAGAGGTAAACAAAGCCAATGTCGTCATGTGAGTAGGGTCAGAAGTATCCAGCTTTTGAATGGTCTGTTTGCTTTCTTTTTCCGTGCCCCAAAGAGTTGCTGGGATTTCACTGAGAGTAGAGACGCTGCGGACATGCTGCTCAATGAAGTCTTCGATTGCACTAAAAATATCCATATTATGGTCATGACGAGTCTTGGCTTCCCTAGATGGTTGTCCAGGGAGTTCAATTTTTATAAATATCCTCAACTTGTTTATTGTCAAGATCAACCTCCTCCTCCTTCTTCCTCTTACCTTTTTGCTTAGCCAAGTTTTTAACTTCATCTTTCAGCAGCAACATGTCTTTTTCTAAGACTTCTAGCCTTTGTGTGGAACTCTCGGTGTGCAAAGCCTCATGTAAGCCAGCACTGCTAATATGGAGTAGATTATGAGCATCCTCCAATTCCTGAGGAACGTTCCCGAAACAGGGGGTATTAGTTTCAGCTTCTTAGAAGACCTAGTAATAGGTCTGGTCAAAGTGGAGGTGACGGGGGTGGGAGCAGAGGTGGAGGGGATGATGGTGGGAGCCGAGAAGGAAGGTAAAGGGGTAGCGGCAGGTGAAGGGGATAGATGGAACAAAGATGGGGGAAGAAGGAATCTGAGATATTTAAGAATATAGAGTTTATGCAGTAAGAAGATGAGACCTTGATGCAGAGGGACCACACGAGTATGTTTTTGGAACTCCAAAATGGAGTGTTCAAGAGAATTAAGAAGATAGTGTGGGAAACATACCGTGAAACTTCTGTGGAAGTGATTGAGGAACACAAGATGCTTAATGGGCACAGTGATGTATCTCCCCTCCAAGGAGATGTATCGAACCATCATGCGGGTGACCTCATCAAATGGTGGAGGGATAGAGCTAATCTTCAAACCCGCCATGATGAAGACTAGTTTCTCATTGCCCTCAACAAACTTCCTCTCCTCAGCTACTCTGTCAATCCTTTTATTAAAAAAGTGGTACCCATCCATCCCAAGGCCTGTTGCTTCAGCTATAAACTCTTCATTAATCGATATTTTCTGCCCGCCATATTCAACTTTGCGATCCTTCCAATCCTTCACAAATTACATGGAAATGCTTTGGTCGTGACCCTGTATCTTCTCAATAAAATTTGTAATGCCTCCCTGGTTGAGAAGATTCCATAGCTCTTCATTATTCTTCCAATCGGGTCCCTGTTGGGCTCAATCTGACAAGGGGCTCCTCCCATTTTCACCTTGCTTAAGTGTTTGAAAGTATTTTCTTCAAAACCCCTATGAGGAATGCTAAAAGAAAAACAGTTTCCAATCCACCTTTCTCTGTTTTTGAAAATATCTCTCACGCGATGGGAATGAGGATAGCCGTTGCTAACATGAGAGTTCCCACGAATGCCTGCATGGATGCTTTACTATGTACCTAGGAAATCCCGCATGCGCGAACTTCAACCTCCTTAGAGACCCACTCCAAGTCATCATCATCCTTACTATGGACTTGAATGTCCGCAAAAACCTGTTATAAGCAAAAGATTACCCGCATGTGTGAATTTAATCTTCTCATAAATCCACTTTAAGTCATCATTATCCTTACTATAACCTTGATTGCTCGCCAAGATCTGCTTGAGTGTTGTTTTAAACTTGTCAGCACGTGTGTAAGTCCTATTCACAAAGACCCACACCAAATGCTCATTAACCTTACTCCGTATTTGCATGCCCATAAGTATCTCGCTTGAATGTTGTTTTGAATCTGCACAGGAATGTGATCACTATTATCCCAAATAATGTGATTAACATTTATGCCGTAGTTAGCCAATGCATCTGCCACCTTATTACCCTCCCGGTAAGTATGCTTGATCCAAATATTATTGAAGGTTTGGAAAATACTTATGGATTCCAAGATGAAGTCCTTGATGTTCCAACTTGGAGGCGAACACTGATTAAGATGATTAATGATATTAAGTGAGTCTCCTTCCAAAATAAGATTTTAGATATTATGAGTCTGAGCAATTCTAAGGCCCCATAAAGCAGCTAATGCTTTAGAAAAATGATTAGTTTGTATTCCCATTTTACCAGCATAAGCAGCTATCAAACTGCCTCTATGATCCCAGATCACTCCTCCCCCAACTGTAATCCTAGGGTTACCCTTAGAGGCCCCATCAAAGTTCAACTTATACTAGTTGAGATCAGGAGGGTGCCAATGTATCAAAGATCTATCAATATTATTACCGGTATTATTTTGGATATTGTCAGCTCCAATCTTCCATTGGGACAAGATATGCTCTTCATTTTCTGGATAACTCTTGTTCTTGGGGGGTTTAAATCTAACAATGTTCTCTTTAATAGCATTAGAAATTTTACCAATACTGAGCTTATAATTCTGTTTACTATTTCTAAAGATGATATCATTTCTATCTTTCCATATCCTCCAAATAACATGAGGCATTACCAATTTCCAGAGCCTTCTCACAACACAATGTTTATAGGGTGGGCTCCATTGGGTCCAAAACTGACTGAAGTCCTTCGGCACCACCCAGGAAGCTTTAAAATTAGAGAGGGAAAAACTCCAAATTTTGGTAGCATATTCACAATGGATAAACAAATGGCTAATATCTTCAGAGTCTTTTTTACACAGATGACATCTATTAGGCATTATGAAACCTTTTCTTATCAGGTTATCAGTGGTAAGAATTCTAACCCCTGAGAGCAAGCCAAAAGAAAAAGTTAATTTTAGGTGTGAGCTCAGTCATCCAAATTCTACTCCAGTTGAACTCGAGTTTGACTAAGTCAAAGAAAGTATTATAACTAGTTTTAGGTGTGAGCATCGATCAGAATTGTACTCCAAACAAATTCATCCTTATGTGTCTTAAGGGGATAAAGAAAGTGATTATAGAGAGGAAATTATGGATCGAGTCAGTCTCCCATCCATAGAAAGTTTTTTCCATTTCATTATTGTTACCATCTCTTTCAATATAATCCATGATTAGTGCCATACTTACTTTCAAAAGCTGTCTTTGACTACACCAAATCTATCCATAAGGCTGCAATTAAACTAGTTATCTTCCGAATCTTGGTCACAACCATCTCACACTTTCCATTTAGGATTGAGGAAATTAAACACTTCACTAAATTGTATCAGAAAATGGAACCATAAGGAAGATGCTCATCGATGAGACCGCATGTTGATTAAGGGCGATGGAAGTAGGATTTGAACCATTTTTTGAGGAAGACCATCATTCATTTTCTTTATGTGTTTTATGCCAATTTTTTTTTTACCTTATCCCGACTAACTAAGTGATATTTAAATTTTTCCTCCATGCCCTACCATAAGAATGAAGGAGAAGGGGAGACATGATATATGCATATTTTGAAAAGTGCTTTTTATGAGGAGACACTTTGTCTTAGACAAAATGGCTCCCTTTCCATCCACCATTTTCTACTTGAAATCTCACCAAAATCATTCCACACTTTGGTAGAAACTTTTTTACCATGAAGTAACTTACCACCGAGAATTTTGCAATTTTAAGTTTGTCTTTCCTCGGGAGTGAAGAAGAAAATGGAGCTTTTATCATAATTTTTTGCCCGAAGCAAATTCATAATTAGAATAGCCTTGGTTGCCTTAGCTTCAAGGATGGAGGCCAAATTTAATCGATGAAAAGCTGCTTGGGTGATGTAAGTGGGCTTTGAACCTTCAAGATCAAAACGCCAATTGTTCTACTAAGACCTTCCATAAGAATCAGGGGGAATAGTCCCCTCTTATCCCTCATATGCTTGTGAAAAAGCCCAGCTTACCATTAACCACCAGAGAATCCAAGAGATAGCCTTTAGTTTTTCTGAATTTAGCAAGAAAACCAAATTTAATAAAAATTTGTTAGATTAAGGACCATATTTTCTTTTTTATTATTTTCCATAGAGTGTATGGTCTCATGTACCATAATCACTGTTAGCATATTTTAGCATAGACATATTTATTGCATTGCATTGTCTTTTATTTAATAATGTGCAAATGTGAACTCTAGTATAGTGACTTGCATTCAATATTGTTATGTTGGATAACATTCAATATTGGTATTAGTAGTAATTACATGTGCATGTGAGATGGGTCTTATCATCTCGTAGTTGGTGCCTGATAGGGTGTCATGTCTATCCATATGAGGTTGTCTAATATCTATAAATATTACAGCTCTTGCATTGTTATGTAATCTGATTTCATGATCAATAATATTTATGAGGCTTCTATCCCTCTTTGGTCATTGCAATCTTATTCTATTCTATCATTTGGTATCAGAGTTATACCATTATTATCATTTGGTATTAGAACAAGTTCTATCCAAGCAAGGTTGAAGAGGTTGAAGAGAAGAGGCACTATTGAGATGATTCATTGGAGAAGAAGATCTACATCAAAGGAGAGCCATTGAAGCATCCCGTAGCCTCCATTCCTTCCAAGCATCCCTCAACTAAAATTTGACCTATCCACTTATTTGGAAGGTAATTTTTTTTTTTGATTAGTCATTGGCATAGCCAATTGATCCAACATATTGGCGGAATATTTCAGATTTGGAGATCTTAAAAAAAAAAAAAAGATTTGTGAAAAAAAGATTTAAAAAAAAAGGAGAAAGATCTTGAAAAAATTGCAGATCTAAAAAAGAGTGAAAAAAATCAGATCTAATTAAAAAAAAAAAAAGATCTGAAAGTGGAGGTATGAAGAATTCGGGAGCAAAGGTTGAAGCAGTCCCAACAAAATTTCAGCAGATAGCTCTTAGAAAAAAAGGATGTAAATTTTTTTCATAAAATTTCAGATTGATGTGCCATTTTTTTTTGAAAAGATAAGAAGAGGTGCACAACTTTTAGTTTACATCATCTTCGGATTCGGCCTCTATTTGTGACGAAAAGTCTATACAAGTCGGATCAGTTTTCTCGAAAAAAATCAGATCTAGTGGTAAATTGGTAAGATATCGAAAAAACCAAGATTTTGATTCTTCTAAAATTTTGTGGGTTTCAAGAAAATATATTGTATGATGCTTCTGTTGTAAAATCTTTAGAAAAACTCGAGATCACGATTTGTGAGAAAAGGTGAAAATAATATTTAGATTGTTTGTTTGGATCTTGGGAACAAACAGTCAATCTGTTCAATTCCCACTCTCTCCATATTTTTATTAATATTTTTTTTTGGAAAATTTGGAGAAATTACTAAATTTTGGGTGATTTCAAATTTAGAAGCTCACCAAACACATTTAGAGCCACCGCTAAATTTAGCGAGAAAAACACCTATTGGGGGTAAAAATATTTTTGGCCTAAATTGTGTATTTTGTGATTCTAGACCCTTTTTTCTAAAGAGGGGGACACAAAAACTTCATTTTGATGTAATTTTGGAGCATTTTGTACTAATCTTGGTGCATAAAGTTGAAAAGAAAAAAAAGTGCAATTTTTTTATTTTATGTTTGGTTCTATCACACGAGATCTTTGATCTCATAGTAGCGTTCGGTATATACGGTGCCTCTGGGAAGTGCTTACGGGTGATGCCGTCATGACTACTACTGCACTTAACGCCTAACATAGCTTCCTAAACATCGTCTAGGCATCGACCCTATAAAATCGATGGGGAGTAATAAGGACACAATACACACACATTTGAGCCCTCCCATCCATTTGTGCTTGCACAAACCCCTCTCCATTGTCTATGTACCACGTACTAAATTCTTTCACGTGCGTTAACACCTCTTTCCGTATTGATGGGTATATTGAAAGGGTGATCTTCTTCCATGTACTGACAATGGGTATATCGGAAGGGAGTGTATATAGAAAGGTTTGGTATATCGGCGTGACAATATATTGAGAGGGAGACCATAAACTTGGAGTGATAAGAGCCTTACCCTTTGTCAAAAATTTAGAGTTTAGAAATTTAGATTACAAAAATGGGTGCACAAGCACCAAAGTTCTTCTTGCCAAATTCACAATTGTTTAGAGGAGACAACTATGTTGCATGGAAACCGAAGATCAAGATGTTTACTTGATTTTGAAGACCTATGACACGGTTGTAGATGGAAAAACAACAAGATCACTTGATGATGGAAGACAACAAGTTCAATTTTAACGGGGCCAATCAAAAGGCCAAGTTGATCATCTTGTTTAGTGTAACAAACAATGTGTAACCCCGCATTAGAGATGCCACATCGGCCAAGGATTCATGGGATAAGTTGAGCACGCTTATGAGGCAAAGAACAAGAATGCCATCCTCAACCTACTATCACAACTGCATACTCTCAAGTTCAAGCACAATGAGAAGGTTGAAGTTTTTTTGAGATGAGTTGCTACTTTGAGGGCATCTCTATTGGCATTGGGAAAAGAGATAAGTGATGAAGACCTCGTACCAATTGTGTTGTGAGAACTTCCTCCTTCCTACAAAATCTTTGTGACAACTATCAATATGAGTGAACACATAGTCACCTTTGAGAAGTTGGTCAATCTACTCCAATAAGAAGAGGCAATGAACAACAAATATCATGAAGATGAGCAAGCACTATCTTCCAATCATAAAGGAAAGGGGAAATTTCAGTCCAATAACAAGAAGTCCCAACAAAATCAAAGTCAACAAAGGGACCAAAGTCAACGAGACAACACCAAGAAGTGTCCCATTTGCAATAGAGGGGGACATGACATCAAAGATTGTTGGTACAATTCCTACAAAAAGGGTTCATCAAGTAATTCAAAACCCAATAACCAACAGGGTAACAACAATTCAAATAAAGGGAAGTCAACAACAACAACAATCAAGGGTAGAAAAATGGTAATTGGCAAAGAAAACCCAAACAACAAGGGTACATTGCCAAACATGAGGATGATTCAGATGAAGGACACCACATGTATTCTGCTCAATTTGATGAAGAAACCAAGTCCACACAAGATATCTGGTATGTTGACTTGGGTGCAACTCGACACATGACTGGACACAAGGATTGGTTCTACACACTACGTGACTCACCTAACAAGAACCATGTGTCATTAGGTGATGACTCATCATACAGTGTCAAGGGGATTGGAAACATTTCACTACCTCTTGGAAAGCATGATTGTAAAATCACAGATGTATTGTATGTACCTGGGTTGACCAAAAATTTGCTATCGTTAGTTTACTCCTTAATCACAACTTGAAGTTAGATTTTGACAGTAATAATGGAGAAAAAGTGTGCTTGATAAGAGATAAGTCAAGAGGTTCCAAGATTGTAGCAAGAGCCTCTAATGTGGGACGCATGTTCCAACTTGATTTTGTCCACAAGGATGATCAAGCTCTAGTGGCCAAAGAAACACAATCTGCAAAACTATGGCATTGCAGATATGGTCACATCAGTTTTGGCTATCTCCAAACACTTCAAAAGGGCAACATGGTGAAAGGATTGCCTACACTCAAGCACAACACTGATAAGTGTCACAATTTCCTAGCTAGAAAGCAACACAGAGTACCCTTCCAGAAGAACACATATAGAGCTAAGGGAAAGCTTGATTTGGTGCACACCGATCTTTATGGGCCCATGCAACCAAGTCATTCTGGATGTCAATACTTCATGCTTTGTGTTGATGACTACTCAAGAAATATGTGGATATATTTTCTAAGAAACAAGAGTCAAGCCTTTGAGACATTTCAGAAGTTCAAAGCACTTGTTGAGAATGAAGTTGGTCGCAAGATCAAAACTCTCCGCTCAGATCAAGGGGGGAATTCACAAGTAATGAGTTCAAGACTTACCTAGAAGCTCATGGGATTCATCGACAAATGCCTCCTACTCACACACCACAGCAGAATGGTATAGTTGAGAGAAGGAATCGTACTATCATGGAAATGGTGTGATGTATGATTGACGACTCAGGTTTAACAAAGACATTTTGGGTAGAAGCTGCAAGAACTGTAGTCTATTTGTTGAACAGAGTGCCCATAGTAGCTCTTGAAGGAGTGACACCTCAAGAAGCAAATCGGAAACCATCAATTACACACCTAAGAGTATTTGGGTGTAAAGCTAGCATGCACATACCCAAGAAGAACAGGAACAAGTTGGATATGAAAGATGAGAAACTGATATTCATTGGATACAGTGAAGAAGCACTTGGGTACAGATTATGGGATCCGAAAGCAAAGAAAGTATACACAAGTAGGGATGTTGAGTTCTTTGAGAAGAAACAAGAAGATGCTCCACTCAACGACTCAACAAAAATTCAAAATACACCTCTTGTGAAGATAGAATTTGATGTTCCCACTGAAGATGACAGTGATGAATTAGATGATGGTGAAAACTTGGATCCACCATAAGCCAATGGAACAGCTAAGAAGTTACCTAAATGGTATACTCAATTAATAAGAGATGAAAATTTGGATGAAGCACCTAGCACATCATCCAATCCTAGACCTAGAACTTGCAGTCAAGCTCGTGAAGAGGTCAATTATGCCCTAATGAGCAGAGTTGTTGAAATAGTTGAGCCATCTACAGTTTAGGAAGCCCTACAATCAAAATCTTGGAAAGATGCCATGGATTTAGAGTATCAGTCAGTGATGAAGAACAACACATGACAACTTGTTGACCTTCCACCAGGGAAGAAACCCATTGGATGTAGATGGATATTCAAGACTAAGTACAAATCAGATGGGACTATTGACAAGTATAAAGCAAGGCTTGTAGCAAAGGGGTATGCACAATAAGAAGGCATTGATTATGAGGAGACATTTGCTCCCACAGCCAAGATCAAGACAATCAGGATGATCTTTGCTCTAGCTACAAAATTTGGTTGGAAAGTCCACCAAATGGATGTGAAAAGTGCCTTTCTTAATGGATATTTGCAAGAAGAAGTCTATATGACTCAGCCAGAGGGTTATGTAATACCAAGAAAAGAGATGATGGTATGCAGACTCATAAAATCTCTATATGGCCTAAAATAGGCACCAGGGCATGGTACATCAAAATTGATGAGCATCTCATAAGTCATGGATTCAAAAGGAATCCTTATAACCCCAATCTCTACCTCAAAAATTAAGGGGGAGATTGTCATTGTGGTTGTTTATGTCGATGATCTAGTCATTATAGGTAGTTTTGTGAAGATGATCGATACAACAAAGAAGGATTTTAATCGATTGTTTGACATAACAAGAAGTATGGAAAAAGAGAATCATATCTTTGTGTCACAGTTGAAATACACCAAGACAACACTCAAGAAATTCAGGATGATGGACTACACTCCTATTGCTACACCTATGGAAGTGAGACTTTAGTTATCTCGTTCCGATCCATCACCACCAGGTGAATGCAACTCTCTATCGGCAGTTGATCGGGAGTCTAATTTACCTAACATATACTAGACTGGATATCAGCTTTGTATTAGCTATTTATCACACTTCATGCAAGAACCGAAAATATGTCATTGGAAAGCAACAAAGAGAATATTGAGATATCTAAAGGGTACAATTGACCTTGGTCTAGAGTACAAGAAGAACGACAACTTCTTCTTGATAGGATATTCAGATTCAGATCATGCAGGAAACATGGATGATAGGAAGTCAACATCAGGCTTCGTCTTCTTTATGGGATCTGGACCGATATCATGGGGAAGCAAGAAATAGAACTTTGTTTCTCACTCTTCTACAGAAGCAGAGTATCGAGCTACAGGTGAAGCTGTTTGTGAAGCAATATGGCTACGCCGAATACTGGAAGGAATTGGTCTACCACAACAGAAATCTACTCCAGTATATGTTGATAATGAAGGAGTTCTGAAGCTTGTTCACAATCCAGTATTTCATGAGAGAACCAAGCATATTGAAGTACAGGTTCATTTCATACGTGAGCATGTCTTGAAGCACAACATACAGCTCCAGATTCGTCTACTGGTGAGAACAAAAGGTAAATGTTATCACTAAGTCACTTGCACATGACAAATTCACACTATTCAGAGAGTTCCTCTCCACTTCATTGGAAACTATGCAAAATTAAGGGGGGGAATGTTAGCATAATTTAGCATAGGCATATTTATTGCATTTTATTGCATTGTCTTTTATTTAATAATGTGCAACATGTGCACTCTAGTCTAGTGACTTGCATTCAATATTGTTATGTTGGATAACATTCAATATTGGTATTAGTAGTAATTACATGTGCATGTGAGATGGGTCTTATCATCTCGTAGTTGGTGCCTGATAGGGTGTCATGTCTATCCATATGAGGTTGTCTAATATCTATAAATATTACAGCTCTTGCATTGTTATGTAATATGATTTCATGATCAATAATATTTGTGAGGCTTCCGTCCCTCTTTGGTCATTGCAATCTTATTCTATTCTATCATTTGGTATCAGAGCTATACCATTATTATCGAGAAGACCGTCAATAACTGCTTTACCAATTGTTCTACTAAGACTGTCTGCCATAAGAATGAAGAGCAGGGGGGATATGGGGTCCCCTTGTCTTAGCCCTCTACTACTTGTGAAAAATCCCACCGGCTCACCATTAACCACCACTGAGAATCTAACCGTAGAGATGCAAGCCTTAATAATTTTTCTGAATTTAGCAAGAAAACCAAATTTAATCAAAACTTTGTCAAGAAAAACCCAAGAGACCTTGTCAAAGGCTTTATTCATATCAAGCTTAAGGACCATATTTGATTTTTTATTATTGTCCATAGAGTGTATGGTCTCATGTACCATAATCACTCCATCTTGGATAATCCTGCCTTTAATGAATCCACTCTCTTTGCCTTGAAATTAAATCATTCATAATGAATTGCAGCCTGGTAGCAATGATTTTGGTAAAAATTCTATAGATAACATTCATAAGGATAATGGGTCGAAGTATTTGAAGTCCTTATCATCCTTTTTTTTTTTGAGAAAGCACAATGTGTGTGTCATTCAGCTCTTTCAAAAGATCCCTAGTTCTATAAAATTCATTTACCACTCGAGAAGATCATCCGAACATATTTATGAAAATTTCTGAAAAAATTTAATAGAAAAACCATCCGGGCCAGAGCCTTATCACCTTCTAAAGTAAACACAGACTTTTTGTAGTTATTCTAATGTGACAACTTTAGTGATATCTTTAAATCTCTGCTCTGCAATTTTGTTTTGGGGAATAGCCTCCAAAGCATGAAATAAATTGCCTCATCAGCAATGATATTCCTCTCATTAAGAAGTTTTTCATAAAAATTGAGAGCTTCCTCTTTGATGCTTTTGGTATCTTTTATAATAGTGCCGTTACTTTTAGCCACTTCCATAATCCTATTACAAGGTCTATGCTTTAGAGCGGTCATGTGAAAAAACTTCGTATTTCTATCTCCTCATTTTAGCCAAATAGCACTAGATTTTAGTCTCCGTAAGGATTCTTCTCTGTTATAAATCGTATGCAGTTATGAAAGAATATTCTTTTCCTCAATTTTATCTTCAAAAGATCTCCCCATTGTAATCATTTTGATTTCTAGATCTTGGAGCTTTTGTTTTAAATTCTTTTTTTTTTTCAAACACATTACCAAAAACTCTTTTATTCCAAATTTTAACTTGTTTTTTACCATTTTGAGCTTCGAATCGCCTCTAAATTAAGCAGTGCCTTCACCATTCTAAACCCACCACTCTTTAATTTTGTCATAAATGTCATCATGCTCCATCCACATCTTTTCAAATTTGAAGGAGCTTCTGATGGGCTTAGTCCAATTGAGAAGATTTAAGGCAATCGGATTGTGGTCATGATCCAGTGCGGGTAGGAAGAGAGATGAAAGTCCTGATTGAGAATCCAACTAGCAGAAATAAGGGCTCTATCCAGTCTAACTTGGATTAGATATTTCCCCAACCTTTTGTTGGTCCAAGTGTACTTATTCCCATGGAGATCCACATCCAAGAGATTAAGATCAGCAAAAAAATCTACAAATTCATCCATACCTGTGGAAAAACTGGAGATTCCTCCAAGTTTTTCACCTGGGTTTAGAGGAGAGTTAAAGTCACCCATGATAAGCTAGTTGGCTATAGTATGTTGGTTTCTAAAGATCTTAAGATCAATCCATAGTTTACGTCTCCCAATAACCGTATTAGGGGCATAGATATTAGAAAGGATCCATTCACCATTGTTCTCCATAGCATGAAATTTAATAGCAAGATGATTAGTGCTAGCATTAAGAATCATACCAGTATAATGTCTTTTATCCCAAAAAGTAGCTAGACCTCCAGAGGCTCCCTGAGAGTCCACTGCAGCCATGTCGAATTCTATCAGAAATTCTTTTACTAATTTCAAGGATCTTGGCGTTCATCTTAGTTTCTGCAAAATAAAAATACTTGGACTATTAGAATTCCGTAACTCCTTAATAATTTCTGTTTGGAGTTTTCGTTTAGCCCTGGGTGTTCCAAGAGATAATCTTCATTTAACAGGAGTGGGAGCTGGGATTTCCTGATGGCTCAATTGCCATTGAGTGCCATCTGCAATGTCTTTCTCTATTCTCTTGGTTCTAAGAGTCTTTTTTGAGGGCCTTCCTCTTTTAGAACTACTTCCAAAATCTACTATTCTTCTAGCAGAAGATCTAGTAGTTCTGGATGTTGAAGTTTCCCAGTTGTCAATTTTCTTTTTCTTTTCACTATAGAGTGATTCTGGGATCTTTTCAAATCCTTTCATTCTTTTTTTTTTTTGAAATGACCTCTATGAATCCAGAAGTTAGCTCCTCGTCTTCCTTAAATGGCGTTACTTCTCCCTCCTCTTTCTCTCCCTGTTTACTGTCAATATATTGTAGATCTGCTGATCTGTTGCTAAATAAAGGGTTCCCATTTGTGGGTGAGATTTTACTTTCGACCCTTGGAGTGTTTTTCTGTAATGCTTCTTCTGAATCCATGTTATCCTTCTCCAACATTTCCTCAATGATGCACAAAGAATTATCTATCTCAGCTTCCTTAGTATCATTTTGAAATTCCATAGTCTGAGCTAGATCCTTAGGAATAATATTTACCTTTACTGTTCCTTCTTGCTCGTCCACCTCCAGAGTCACCTTTACTGGATTTTGCATATCTAAGTCTTCTTTGTTTCTTATGGGTGCTCCATGCAAAGCTGCCACTGGGGTTTTGGATGCCAGACCAGGTGTTTCCTGATAGGAGTTCTAAACCCCTTTTTTTTTCCTTTTTTTTGTAGTTCAACTCAGGTTGGTTAGGGGCTTTTTCTTCTCTCCGGTTTTCCTTGTCTAGCACCCTGCTTTCCTTTGTCTTATCTAAATCTCCCTCAAGTTGTTCTTTCTTTTTGTGTTTATCCTCCTCTTTAGAGATCTCCTTATTAGGGCATTTTCTGGTGAAGTGTCCTATACGATGACATTTCTTACACCTTAAATGAAAGGTTTCATATTCAATTTTTTGGATCCACATTCCACACTTAGATTTCAAGATGATATGCTCTGGTAACTCCTGCTCCATTTCAGAAGATATGCATAATCAAGCAAAGCGAAAGTCTGGATCTGTTTCTCATGGGACCATCCAGCCCAATCAAAGCACCTATGGATTTAGCAATGTTCAATAAGATTTCATCATCCCAAAATTGCAGTGGTATCCCTGGGAGTCTACACCAGATTGGAATGATTTTTATGTTTTCAATGTTCGGGTCAAACCAGGATACCATTTTTTCAAAAAAAGGCCCATATTACCCAGCCACCATGGGCCTCCCAGAAGCATTGATTCCAAATCAGTCTGTTGATTAAATTTTTCCAGAAAAAAACCCCATCACATCCCCTTTGGTTTCCACTTTCTAAGAGCCCATTTTCTAATGATATCAATATTAGGTCTGGAGCCTAGAAACTTACCAACTAGGGAAAGATTCACTTTGTCCAAAGCCCTATTTATGCAGCCATCTGGAACCATTAGATAGGTAGCACCTTCATTGTCCTTTTCCCATGTGAACTGCCCTCTTTCAGGAGATTGTGGACCCACCTTTCTATTAGGGTTTTGAAGAATATTATTCTAGGCCAAAGGTGTGGATCCCAGCGTGTCCACTTTTTCAATTTGCAGCTTTTCATCCGTCTGATTCTGGTTAGTAAGCAGCCTCCTGTTAACTATATCTGGCCTAAATCATAGACACATTATGCAGCCAACATAGTTGAGACCGCACTGACTGTACTTCCATCGCTATCTCCATCACTCTCAATGTATTGTTGTATTCTCGCAGAAAACAACTAATCAATGTATTCTACAAAAAAACAAGCATTAGTTGTATGACCTTTTATTGTCTTTAATTTTTAAGGATTTTACATTAGACATTGTTTTTGGGATTTTGGGATATTTGAATTTTTGTGGATTTTTGGAGTTTTACAATGTTGTTGGGTTTTGAAATGTTTTGATGTTTTTGGATTTTTGAGTTATATGATGTTTTTGGATTTGGAATTTTTTTATGTTTTTGAATTTTTAAATGTTTTTATTTTGTTGGGTCTTCTAGATTTTGTGATGTTTTGGAATTTCTAAATGTTTTAATGTTTTAGGATTTTTAAATGTTTTGATATTTTTGGATTTTATAGATTTTGCAATGTTTTACAATTTTGACATATTATGATGTTTTAGATTTTATGAGTCATTTTAAGGCTATATACAAAAGATAATTGTGTAGTAAGCTTTCCCAACAAAAATTTAAATACAACATAATGATCTCCCATGTACATATACTAGTTGTGAAAATGTTAAATCAAGGATAAGGTCATAGGTACTAGAAATGATAAAAATGATGGACTCATATGTTCCAAGGAATGGTGATGCCAAAATGGAGAGGCCATGCCCTCAAGATCAAGGTGTTTATGAATAACTAGACCTACACATGACACCAAAAACTAGTTTTCACCATGGTACATGCCCAAGACACCAAAAATGCATGATTTTCACCATTGGACAAATTTATTTATCCTTTTCAATTGATTTTGTGTTTTTCAATGATTTTTTTTTTTGTGTTTTTGAAGATTATGGAACATCTATAACTAAGCTCAAGTATAAAATTGTTTAAGATGCATGAAGTTCATGGACTCCTTAAGCTTGGTACCATCAAGGTGATCAAGCTTATAGACTCCCAAACCAAATTTAGCAAACAAAATGTATGTAAACAACCAATTAGACCCAAATTTATCTTTTATCTCTTTCCTTTGTGGTGGTTTTCTGATTCTCCTTGAGAACAAAATCACATATCTCGAGCTCTTGATTGATAATATATTTGTTGTAGTCATTTTGATTAAATTCTAATACACTTTAAGGTGATCCAAGGAATGAAGTCTCTTATCATTAGGTAGTTATAGCTCAAGTAAGTTAAGCCAATATATAGTCTTCCTCATTGTCAAGACAATCCTAAAAAAGATATGTGCAATGAGGAAGCTCAATCTCTAGAGGAATAATTGCCTCTACTCCAAAGATAAGGGAGTAGGGCATGGGTCCAATAGGAGTTCATATGGAGGTTTGATGTTTCCACAAGGTGCTTTATGGATTTGAAAATTCCAATTTCTACCTATTTCACTAACAATTTTCTCCACAATCTTAAGAAACATTTTTTTGTGGCCTCGAATTACCCATTGCTTTAAGGGTAATAGGGTGTGGACCACTTATAGTGGATTTTGAAGAGTTGTCATAGGGTCTTCACTTGATTGTTTTAAAGGATTTACTATTTTCGAGACAATGACAGATGATATGTTATAGTGGAAGATGATGTGGTTCAAAAATAAATTGGAGATTTGGGCACTAGTTACATATGTGAGTACTACCTCCACCCATTTGGTGAAGTATTTGGTTGTGGTGATAATATGTTTGTGGCCATCTAAAGAGGTTAGTGTGAGATTCGATATGAGATCAAGCTCCCACTTTGAAAATGGTCATGGAGTGATAATAGGTTGTAAGGATTGTGATGGTATGTGGATCAAATTTCCATACTTCTAACAAAGGAAACTTGCAAAAATATTAATAACAATATGTTTCCATAGTAGGAAAAAAGTATTTGAAACATAGAATTTTTTTACAAAGGACCATGCACTAGTATGAGATCTGCAAATTCCTTCATACATCTCTTTGATAGCTCAAATACAATCTTCCAAATTTAGACACTTGAATATGGTCCTAATGCAACTTGGATAATAAAGAATACCCCTAAGGAGAATATAACGTGCGATACGTTGGATGAGGGATTTATTTTAAGAATGGGTTACGTTAGGTGGAAAAGTTCCATATTGTAGGTAATTACATGTCTTTGTACCAAGGGGAGAAGGGACCAAAAATTCTCATACCAAAAAAGAATCTACCATATCATAAGATAATATTGTTAGATGTTTGATTAGGAATCAACACTTGCTATTTATTGTCTTGAGGTAATCTTAACAAACAATTAATTTTATCTATAACATATGTAGATTTAATTTGTATGTGTGGGATCTATTGAAAAATAATTTGGATAAATATTATTTGAGAGTATCCACCATGTTCTTATACGGGATAATCTTCTCATATTTGACATTGTATTTTTCATTTATTTATTTTATGATGAGGTGTGGACCGCTAATGATGTAAACTTGTTTAATATTTAATTTAATGGAAATTTTGAGAATGACAATGAGGTCTTCATTTTATGAAATGTTATTGGTTCAAGGAAGCCAATATTGAAGGCTCTCAAGATAAGATCATTGTGGGAGTGATAAGGATAACACTTATGCCAAAGCCATAAAAAGTGAAGGATCCATCAAAGTAGATATTCCACATACCGAGACTATTTGAAAAGCATGACTATAACATTGAGTAACTACAAATTCAAAGGTTTTGTTCCTATAAAGGTTTCTCTGCTAGTTGATTAGTAAGTTCCTAACCTTTAACAAATTTCGATTGACCTATTCTCGTGTTTAATTTAATTAATAAAATGATTTCGTTTTCCATCCTCTTGTTGGATATGAGGTATTTAAGCATGTCAACTTTGGAGATGAGATTTTTTTGTTGTTTAGGAGATAATGTCTGAGTTTTTGGAAAAAAATAAAATGGATAAACAATATTTTTTTAATTTGAGGGTAGTTAAGCTCATAGGATGTCAAAGTTTGTTTGAGTTAGTAGAAAACTCTCTCTTTGTCTGTTTATCATGGTGGGTTAGGAGAGTGCTTAAGGAAAATTGGGTAGCTAAAATGTATAGTAAGAGGGGTTCTCTTGAGTTGGATGGGCTAAAACATGTGGTTTGAATACATATTAATTTAAATGATCAAAGTATTTTTGGCATTTCATACCCCATTGAAATGTGACACATTGTTTTAGGAGATGGGTAAAATGGTGGCATTTATCATGAAGTTGGGAATTGAATATTTGGATAGCTTGGATTTTTCCTTGTAAGTTGTGAAGCTATTTTAGGTTCTTGGGAGGAGGAATTTATGTAATATCTATAACCTTTCTAGGACCTACTTCAATTCATATTCTAAATATAATTAACCATACTAATTTTGTTGATGTAACTCTAAATAAACATTTCTTAGGGTTTAATTTGACTTCGTATTCTCAAATCCTTTTAAAGATATAATGAAGGATAACAAGATGTTATTCTCTATTTTTATATTTTCCCAAAATTTCATCCACATATTATTCCACAATTTCGTACATAATATCAAAAAAATATATCTGTCATGGATCATTAATATGTGGCATCCATATTTTTAAGCATAAATAACATGACCTAATAGCATAGTGTTCCCAGGGTGTTGTGAAAATAGTCTTTGTTTATCCTCTTTAGAAAATTTTATATGATTATATATAGAAAATCCATCCATAAGAGATAACATCTCATGACCTGTTGTTGATTCCACAATCATATCAATTTTTGGGAGAGGAAAGTCATCTTTAGGACATGCTTTGTTTAAATCCATGAAATTTATGCAAACCTTGATTCCTATAGGTTTCTTACGAATAAGGACAATATTTGATATCCATTTGGAATAGTCAGTAGGTATAATGAATCCCAATTTTAGAATCTTTTGTAGGTCCTCTTAGAGAAGGAGATTTGCTTGTGGGTGTATTTTACAAAGTTTTCATTTGGTGGTTCGATCGATTCATGGATGACCAAGTTGTGTACAACCAAGGAAGGATCTAGCCCTAACATATTTTCATAGGACCAGAAAAAATAAATATGAGAATTGACATAAAAGTGATGCAAAGTTTTTCTATTCTCATGGAGTGAGTGAATCCCAGTTTGATGATCTTGGATTGTTCCTTTATAGCAATGTTGATGTGAATAGTATCTTCAACTAGATGTTTAAAAAAATCCTCCATTTGCTTAGGATTAGGGGAAAGGTGAGTTCCTCCTCAATTGGCATCTCAAAGATATTTTTACTATTAAAATTTTCATTTTTATTTTCTTTTATGATTTTTGATATTGTTTGTTTATTAGTGCTTCAAATAAGTTTTCTTTGTGGGACTTAAAGTCTTTTTTTACATATTTTTGAATTTTTAGATTTTTGTTGACCATAAAACTCAACCTCCTCCCAAAGCATGCACACATATAAAGGTTAATGGAAAATCCTTTTAATGATCCCTGATGGGATGTCATCTTGCAATCCCATGAACTTTGTTATAATTTCTTCATTTTTAGAGGACTCGGTGGTATATGATCTTGTTGGTCCCAGTTGATAAGGGACATGGATATATGAATTTAAGTTTAGGATATGATGGAATTAAGTTCAAGACAACAATGTTTGAAAAGAGGTTTGTGGAGGAAAGGTATTTGTAGATACTATAAGGAGACCCTAGTTTAGTGTCATAATCAAAAGAGTCCTATTTACATTCAAAAGAGGAGACATCGGCTTCTATAGGTGGAACACCATAATGTTAAATGTTGATGTTGTATTTGTCCATATTTTCATGCATTGGGAAAGGTTTTTAAAAACATTTTTCATTATTTCCACAACCATAACCATGATAATCCGTAACGTAAATAATATTGTGGGGATGACATAGTGTGGGTATTAATATCAAGGTGATTTTTATCTAGTGATTATGAATTATTAGTAATATCCTAGTGTTATTTTGATAGGAGAATGCCTTGTAAAAAGTTATCAAAGTTACTATAATCTAGCTATCTTGTTGGCATGAAGTTGGGCCTACCATAATTCTTTGATGATAGGGGAGATTATGAATGAAGAGGGCCTTATGGAGGTAATATTATTAACAAGAGTGCTTGATGATCTTGAATTTGGACTCTAAGGGAGGATAATTGGAAGCAAAGTTGGATGCATAAAATGATTTAGATTGTAGGTCTATAATATCTAGATGGATGAGATAGGAAGAATCCTACGATTATAGTTGAAAATAAATATTCATATCTATGCAAGCATATGCCTTGTGATAATGACTAGTCAATACTCTATAATGTGTAAAATGTTACATGTCACTCAAGATTGTGAGACCGTGGACCTGATAATTTAGCTTGATGTATTGATGGAAGGTTGATGAAATTAATTGCATGATTTGAATCCATATACAACCAAGGAGAATATTTTGTGGGATCTCCAAATCAATAACATGAAACCAAGTATCTTGTGTGACAAGACAATCTTCTAAGGGT
Source organism: Taxus wallichiana var. yunnanensis (assembly GCA_018340775.1). Taxonomy (NCBI): domain Eukaryota; kingdom Viridiplantae; phylum Streptophyta; class Pinopsida; order Cupressales; family Taxaceae; genus Taxus; species Taxus wallichiana. Next base: position 891,895,159 of record CM031237.1, read on the forward strand.
AAAGTGATTGTGCTGTTAATTTCTATTCAACGTTATTAAAAACATTGATAGTAATGATGTTAGGTTTAAGCTTAGTGTGGTTATGCCCTAACTATTTGACAAGATTCAAAGTGTATATGTTTAGACCAAATCCATTTTCCAAAAGCACCTATTTTATTTTCTTTCGGATAATGATGACCTCAATATACAAAGATAAGTTATGGATAAATTTTACTACGAAATATCACTTTGGATAAAAATGATTTTATTGATGGGATGATTTTCACTACCAAGGCTTATAAGTGAAAAGGTTCAATGTTCATTGGAAATATTGAATCTGAAGGGTCTTATAAAGGACATCTTCATGAATAGTGGATATTTAGAGAAGCTCCAAGATAGAAATATTGGTAGGAATTTTCTCACAATGCTCTAAGAGATCATAGTGAATTTCGGAGTAGACAAAAGAGGTCCTAGGACGGTGATTTAAGTGCATAAAATTATAAGGGAACACTCACGGGATTTGATTTTTATGGTTGATATATTATTGGTGATAGGATGAATATAGCTAATGAAAGAGTCAAAGGAATACGATACCTTGTAACAAACGTGATTAGTGTTATTACCTTATGGGGATTGGCCTCAATCTAAATTTTGTTTAGATTTCCATTTATACGAGAAATGGATCTTCATAGATCCCTAGCTTATTATTTTGATATTTGGGGGCCTCTTAAGTGTCAAGTTCTATGTACCCATAATCTAATAAGTCATGGATATAGTTTTTGAGCTTTATACATAGAACAATGTCATGGCCTTTTATGTGATGGCATTCACAATATTATTTCCCTTATCCATAAATGCTTATGGTTATTTTCATTTAATGGATTTTTATTAGGAAATGTTATCATGTTCAAAAGTTCTAGTTAGAAGAACATAGATGATAGAGATTACCCCACCAATTTGTAATCTCTGTGCTTCTTATCTTTTTAGGAAGCCCTCAAGCGATTATCAGTTGTGGGGTACTTTTTACTATCTACATGTGTTTGGGATATATAAATCCTTCACCCATAAAATTCTTATTTTGTATAAGAATTTGGGTTTTTTAATCATAGTATTTCTAAAATGGTTTTAGGACCCCCTTTTATAAAAGAGGCTTCTTGTTTTGTCTTCCATTTTAATGACCTCCTCAAACATCATTACATAGTGTATTTAGAGGTGGAATGTAATTTGAGGATGTAGATTGGGAAAAAATATGCTGACAATTTTTTTAGGTATGGAACAAAGGAATAAACCAACTAAATCCATCCATCTTTGTAAGAATGTTGAAAAAAATTTATTGTTACGTTGTTTGACATTATAATGGTCGAGCATTATGATATCGATCTCCATGTTAAATGAGAAGTATCAAAAAAAAAAAATTAGATATAATAGAAAATGTGGATATTAATCCTTTAGGGAGGTGTAAAACCATTATAAAGTTTTGTGTCCTAAGCTATGTGGGAATAGCCAAACAAGATAATTATCACTATAAAAAACTTCTTAACACAACATGAAGAAGTCATTGATGTGATCTCGAGGGTTACCGTTCTCAAGATGTTTTTGGATTTTGGGAAATTAAATCCCATAGAAAATGAGATGCCTAGAATTTACTTATCAAAGGGGTAGGGACATGTCTCTTAAAATCAATACTTCTTGGTCATGTCCACTACTATTCTCTTGATATCGATAAGTACATCTTTCATTAATTTCCATTCTTATTTCAAAGAATTTTCACATCTAGGAATTCATGGTATGTCTATGTGGTTTTATTTGTAGGCTTCGACATTGTGATTTTATTTTATATGCTTCATAAGTCATCTTGGGATTCTATGTGTATATGTGAGAAGCCAAAATTATGGTTGGAAAATTAAAGTTTGTAATTGGTCTTAGACTATTAATTATTCATTATGAGGTTGGTTATATACCTCCTTTCACATATCATAATTATTCTTGATAATGGATATTCAATTGACTATTTTAGATGATTTTAAAGGTATGTTAACATTAGATTCCTCCTTGTTTGGGTCGGGGTTTCTAGATGCATACATATGACCTAGGTTTAAGATGTCATACACATAGTTAAGAGACATGATTAGATGTATTTTCCATATGTATCATTCATTTTAGGAAATCAAGATCAAAGTTAGGGGGATTTTATCACCTAAATTGACTAATCAAAAAAGGACTACATGTTTATTTTTGAAGACGAAATTGTCTACTTAAGACATATTATGTTTGAATATGTAGCGTGTTCCCTCTTCCTCACCACTGCGATTAACAAGGATAGGCCCATCATATGATAAATGATAAATACATACATGTGGGAAGGATTTGTGCTCATGTCATCTACAATTTAAATGTGTGGTATGCATCATTGTTTATATGAAAACTTGACCTAAGTGTTTGATTGAATTGTCATTTTTATGAAGGATCTCTAAGAAAATTTTGGCGGGATAACAAATGCATAGTATGAGATTCAACCTATATTTTGAGGATGTTTTATGTTGATAAGTATCATAGGAAAAATTAGGAAGTGCAAGGGCTACAAATTGGACATTTTACCTAGGTTTTGGATTAATTGTCGTTTATAAAAGATTTTTAGGAAATCTTTTCTACACAACAACTCTAAATGGGATATTTTACCAATATTTGGATTTTTGTGAATATAATTATGAAATATGGGTAATTTTTAGTGGCATAATGACATGTTTACATTAATAAACCAGTTTTAAAAGTTCAAGTTTGGGATGCCAAAAAGGATGGTTTAATTTTGGTAGAGTTTTAGGTCTTGATGTGTGATATCAACATGGTTTCACTTATATATAGTTTTTCCTTGTTTTATCACTAAAATAAGGTTAGGATCGAATAGAGTTTCACCTTATAGGTTTTAGAAATCAAGGATTGATTGAGACATAGTAACGCATTTTTAATTTTTCAAACAAGATGTAGGGGAGACTCAAACAAGCATAACCTAAACTAAATTTGGCCACCTAAATAGGATAAAAAAGGTATCTATGGGTATCCTCAATAAACCTTTTGGTATGTGAGGAAAAATTATATGAAATTAGGAAGTGTTGTCTAGTGGTGTGGTTCGAAGGGTTAAATGCAACATTAGCTTCATTGTAGCCATTTTAATGGAGCTTGAAAAAATGAAAACCAATTCTTGTGGGGTCCAATATAGGGACCATGTATTGGAGGTAAATACACCCATCACTTCACATAATCCTTGTAAAAGTGAAATATTTCTTAGCCAAAAAATATTGGTCTTCCTATAAATTTATATAGCCCTCTGGAACATGGACTTTGTCCAAATGACTAGGTGATGAAATTCCAACCAACAAACCCTAAAAAATAAAACATATAACTATTTCTAATTTCCAAGGTCACCTTGCGGTGTGAGGAAAGAGAATACACAATTAAGATGAATTAGAATCAAGCAATAAAGTGTGGAAGGGAAATAAACACCCAATAAATGTGTTTAAAATAATGGTTAATCCAATATTGAGAAATTTTGAAAAATAAAGTATGTGGTTAAACCAATGACAAATCCAATATAATAATCAAATATTGAAATTAAATGTGATTTTCCACTCAAAGAATATAATAAACCAAATGCAACACAAGATAAAACAAAGTAAAAATGTGTAAGTTGTGTTTGTGTTTGTTTGTTTAGCAATATTTATCTTTGACTAGATATTTAGGTAACATGCACACAAATAAATATAAAACAACTTTATGCCAAAAATAAGTGAAAAAAGGTGAGACAAGTGAAAACCTAAGCTCTCTATCATGAGGTTGCTAAGACACAAAGAAATTTTATTGTTTACTGCAGAGCGAGTTTCTTGAAAAGTAAATTCATTATAGGGTGTTTGATGCCCCCAAAATGTTAACGAGTTCACCAAAATCAAAGTTCACTACATCATAAAATGAAACCACTAAAAAAATAAACAAGTTTGTTTAGAGAAAGATTGAATTCACCAAAAGCGACTTACCTATTTTTCACTTTCCCAAAGAGCTAGTCTTTTCTAAAATGCTACTAATCTAGTCTACTATAGAATGTTGTTATCTCACTCAACATGATCAAAATATACCTACAAGGAATAAAAAAACAAAAAGTACAGTGTTAGAAACAATATGAAGATAATTCAATGAATAAAATCACAATAAAAAACAACAAAAAGTAATGCTTATATGAGTAAAAGAAAAATAGAAAGTAGTAGATAAATAATAAAATCCAGCATCTTAAGTTTTGAAGAGTGTTTTCACCATGAGGTGTATGAATTTAACTAATCTTGTCAAATATATATAATGAGATACAATAATTTTTCCATAGAAAACAAATCTACTAAAAGATGAGTTGAATTCACCTAAACTTGACCTCACTATGCAAGAAAATGAACCATATATAGTTCAACATGGGCCACTATAAATTCACGATACTAGTGAGAGTTTGCAATAACACAAAGCAATTACAGTAAAAAACAAGTGGCATGGAAATCGAGGTAGAATTACAAAAATGTAATTTTTTTCTTTCAAGTATAGATTTTGATGAATATGTGGCCTCTTTACTACCTAAAAAATCCACTCAACACTTCTAAACACAAGAAAAGGTAAAAAAAACCATGAAATTTAAATCAAATTACAAAATATACATGGAACTTGATGAAAAAATACATTTAAGACAAAGGGGTGTCCCATAGGGCATGCCAAATGTATGCCAACTATTATAAAAACATGTTTAACTTAATTTAAGAAACAAATACAACTTATACCTAAAAATCCTATCCAAGATCAAACTACTTTAAGAATGCTAAAAACATCACAATAAGACAAATCTATAAAGAAGATAAAATACCAAGCGTTTGCAAAACGGAAAGCTCAAACCTCTCCCATGAAGATTTAGAATAGTCTCATACTATTTTATGGATATTTTTGTTTAATCGAGTGTAATCCAAGAGTGATTGTTTAAAGGAGGGATCTTGGTGAAGTAAGAGGTCCATTCAAAATGGATAAATCCATTCTTAGATCCTCTTTGTTCTTCAACTAGGGGGTTTCTCACTTTTTGCCTTGATATTTTCACAAGAGAAAAAAATTAGCATAAGAAGTAGATGTGTCTTGGGAAAGGTGTAGAGTGTTGCTTATAAATATTTCCTTTTGGGAAATGTGTAACTTGTAGTGAATGTGGGATAATATGTAGGGATAGAATTAGTTATGGTTAATTAACTACTCCATAGGAATTAGATGGGGATAAATGAGGCTTAATTAATCAATTGAGGATTAATTAATATGCCTAGATTAGCTTGTAGAAGCTATTTGGTGATGAATTTAGAGGTGATTAAAAGATACATTTAATTAATGAAGGGAAATTAATTAAATAATGATGAGAGGAAATTAATTAATTAATTAATATGGTGTATTAAATGATAAGAGAAGGGGATTTTAATTTAAAAAATGACATTATTTAGTATTCAAGAGGAGAAAAATAGTTAATTAATGAGAGGTTGAGTGTTGTTTGTGTGATTTATTCTTAAACTAGCACATACGATTTTAGGTGTCTATTGTTGCCACTATATGCAACCCCTAGTGTAGGTACATGATCTCAAAAATTATCAAACATAAGGTACGTGGGTACACATCTATTATTTTGATTTTCATGCTCAAATGTTTTATCACATACGCCTAAAAAGAGGGGGAATTCATCATGTTATTTCTACGATTACAAAATGCAAGATTTTTGTACAAGGATCGAGATCCTTATAAAAGGCCGCAAATAATAAAATATGATAGAATTCAAACAAGGTCAAAAACATATAGTACAATTAAGACCATTGTATGGTCTTGATCATTTTCTACATTCCCAAACATAGGGTAGATTCACTAGTTTTTTTGGTTTATATAGATTTTATCAACTATTTACAAGATTTTCACATAGTTACATATACATATGACAATGTTCAAATAAATTTATAGAGGGCATGAATACTTCATTCCTTATTCACATCACTATCTAGATTCAATTGTAAAAACATGGTTTTCAGGGCATGGGCCCCCTCCCTGTCAATATTTCAAAATCTAAATGATCAATTTCGATTACATTAACACTTTATGGGGGCATGGAAATGTTTATTCCCTCTAAGTCATGATTGTTCAAGTTAGTACAAATTGGGCCATATCTCTCTAGTAGTGTGGTCTATGGGTTTATTGGAAAGCATCATACTTCTAGGTCCTTTGTAGAATGATCTTTTTGCTTCTCTCACCAAATTCAAAAATGCGGAAGATGTTGAAGAAACTAAGTTCTCCATAGTATATACCTTCCTCTCTCCAAATCTCTAAAAATGGAGGAATTTTGGCTCCTCTTCTCACAGTTTCTAATTCATAGCATTCAAACATATCATTTGGCATAATAATGGGATTGGTCACCCTAAATCCTAGACCATTTTAGCGAAAACTCCAAGTCTCCATCACATGGAAAAAATATGAGATCATCCTTCCACAAAATGAATAGGTGTAATCCTTTCATGTTTTACATGTCCTTACTTTTTCAAAATTCAAAATTAAAACTATTATCTATATTTTGGGTTAAAGTTATGTTCTATCATAGACATTAAATACACTCTATATTGTAGGTTTCATCTTGGAACATGGAAATTTCCAATACCAACACATTAGAGAGCCACTTTTAACCAAATAAAAAGTGTGTGCACACACTTAAGTAGGTTTTTCCTTAAATCATGCAATTTTGAATTGCACAATTAAAGTGGGGAAAATGCAAACACTAAAATTTGGTTATTTATCCTTGTGCAATACCAATTTTGACCATGTTTCCATCTTAAGACAAATGTTCACATTTAAAATCCAATCACCTCATATATTTATATCTTATACAAATTGATTATCTTTACACTTTGATTTATCATCAATTATGAGAATATTATTTGATCAAAGTAATATTAAATATATGTTCTTCGCGACACAAATTTCTATTTTGGTTTTCATCTCTTTGGTTTGAAAACATGTGAAGGGTCAAGATGTGAGGTTTGATCTTGGAAAACTTATACGGTGTCACCCCTTCACATTATCTAACACATATTTTAATTTTAAAATTTTAGTTGGGTAATTTTATCCTCCCAAGGTTATCCTTATTAGAATATTTCACCTATGGAAGACTATTTAATCAAGTAAATGTCACTTGTAGACACAAAATCATGCACTTGGGTACATTTCTAGGTCATAAAAGCATGCTAGCATTTACATGATTACTAAGCAAGAAAACTTGTAATTGACAACTCCCCTTAGCCCATTTCTTTGTCTTTTGCACCTTTATTGGCTTCATACATTTGTTACCCCTTCCACCATTTGACTGTTTTAATTTTATATGCTTTGGACACTAGCGACTAGTTCGTTGACAATAGCACTAGGAGCTTCTGTCCTCTCGAGTGCTCCTGTCCCTCTTTATCATTTTCCTACCCCTTTTGGGCCCCTTTCATTTCTTAATTGCATTTTACTACCTTGGGTCAGCCTTTCAGTTGTTAATTACAAAATTCAAACAAAATAATCATATAAATAAATAGGTATGATTTCAAAATGAAGGACCAAACACTAAGAATTACTATCATCACCTAAGATCACATCCAAAGGCACTAAAGTACTTCTAAGGCATCCATATAGCATTCACACAAGGGACAAGGGATGCATCACTTATGCATATACTACATAGGAAGGGGAAATTCATTCTATTCCATCCACACACACTATTACATTGCTACATTATAGCTTCAACAAGCTATTATTTGTGTAACTTGCACAAGGAAATCCTATGGCACCATTTCTACACACACACACACAATAAATACACGAGATCTGAGATGTAGTGCAATGCTCAGCAGTAAGTTAACTCTTCAAGTGGCCACAGTGGTCAGTCCAAATCCCATTCTTCATTTTCCTTTTTTGGTTTGATGTGGTTTATGAGATTGTGCAAGTGAATTTCTCTTTATAGTTACAAGTATCCTCAATGATCATAGTGTGAACATCAAGTGATAGATAGGATCCAACAACAAAACCATAATGACACAAAAGAAAGTAGATTTTGATCACTTACATGACCACAACACCCAGTTCCATTCGCGAGCACCCTAGGTGCCTCTGCACTACCATGGGTGCCCCCTTGTCATCTTTATTCGTGAGCTCCAAATCTTATAGTAACTAGTGACGACCTTGTTTATAGTTTGTTCAACATTCCCACTTACCCAAATCGCTTCCAGTTCATTTAGAAATCAGATAAGTCCTCTTACCTCTTCATCTTACTTATGGTTACATAATTTAAATTCATATTTACTTACGTGTTTAATGTATGTTAGCATTTATTTATCATATATTATAGTTGTTACTCTGTAAATAGAATTAATGATTTCTAATTAAATTAAATCATTTGGTGAACCCGACGATTGAACCCTACCTGGATTTTTGCATTCTTTTGCTTCTTCTCCCATGGCTGCCACTAATGATACCTATCTTGACAAAGATATCCATGACCTCTAGGCCCATCTTGCTGAACATCCTCAGGATTTAGATCTCCTCTTATTTTCTACTCATGAGGAAGCCATTGACCTAGCCGAGCTCAATCTTCCAGTTTCTAATGATACATCTCTTCCTATTGTAACCAAATATCCTCATTCCACTATCCCACCTACTTCAATGTTCTTGTTTTTATGCCCACTCCTACCAAACATTTTACTATGCCTATTACTTCTCACACCCACCAAGTCTCCTCTTTAGGCAATCAATACCTAGCCTACCTCTACCAAGATCTAAAAATTAAAATCCATCAATTACAACAAGCTACTTCACGCTCCTCTCCATCTCTTGATTCCTCATTACTCCTTCATACCCCTTTTGCACCCACCATTTCTACTTATCCCCTTCCTCCTAACTTCATTACACCTAAGCTACCCACCTTTAATGGCCATGGTGACCCTCAAGAGCATCTTCGATCTTTTCATGTGGCATGTCTTGATTATGTGGATGATCATACATTGCTATCTAATCTATTTCCTAGAAGTTTGTAAGATTACACCATGTGTTGGTTCTATGATCTACTTGTTCACTCGATAACCTATTTCTGCACTTAGCTTGATGTTTTCCTTGCTCACTTTTCTATCAATATTGGCACTTAGATCTCTTATGAATTTTTGTCTAAAAGTACACAAGGATATAATGAACATCTAGCTGATTATGTTTTACGTTATAAGAACAACCTAGCTAAGATGACCAATGTACTCATTGATTCGGAATTACAAGATATTTTTATTCAAAGTCTCTTACCTCCACTACAAGAGAGTTTTATCTTTGAGACTTCTCCATATTTTGATCAATTATGCCATACACTCAAAATGCATGAAGGAAAACTATTATCTATGGGAAAATTTAAATATCATGACCATGCTTCATCCTCATCTTCTAATCATTTTCAAGATAAATCTACTTTGAAGCCATCCCCAAAAGCCACCGAAGCAAAGGAAAGCTGTCAATACCATATCTCCACCTAAAAATATTCAATTGAAACCTCTAAAGCATACTTTTACCAGGTTACCCTATACACCTTGGTTTCTATTGCCACAACTTATTGAAAGTAATCTTATCACTATTCCACCACTGCTCAATCTTGACCCTTCTCACCCCATGGCTGTAATTATGATGAAAATGCATGATGTGATTATCACCAATGTGTTGGGAACTCTATTGATCGTTGTTTTAAACTCAAGCATATCATTCAAGATCTCATTGATAGTAATGTACTTGAGATCCTTGAGCCATCTACTTCTAAGCTAGTCAATGATAATAAAAAGCTAAAAATATTTAATGAACCTTTTCCCAAACATGACACACAAGCTACTGATTCTTCAACCAATCATACATATCGTGTTATGCCTCCTCCTTCATCGAGCCTCTTGATTTCCTTATTTCTTTTACTGATGCATCACCACTAGTCATTTCATTCTTGGATCATGATTATCATGCTACATTTACTTATGATTCCTTGCATATAAATGCTTCTATTGGTTCATATATTGTTAACAATACTATGATCTATCCATCAACTCCTACCAATGTATACTCTGTTGCACTCCTCTTGGATAGAAATTATCCATTGTCTAATGTCACATTTCTAGTCTCTAAGTATTTTGGCTATGTCAGGATTCCCATCATAGTTGGGCCTCTTACTATGCTTGTACCATTCATTGTCACATCTTTAATCAAAGGTGTGACATGCTCTTAGGTCTCTCTTGGCTCCGTGCCACCCAAGCCATCCCTTCCATGAATCATTTATGTTTCAAGTTCATCTAAAACAAGTAACTAGTTACTATCAAAGGAATTCCACCATGTACACCATTTCCTTGACCCACTTTTGTTGATACACCAGTCATAACATCTAGGATCCCAATCCCTCTCAAGGCTAAAGCTCCCTCCACATCTAGCTCTCTTACCCACACATGACCTACATCATGACCTTTTCATTCTCATCGATCTCTTAGTCCACATCATTGGCCTAATTCCCCTACTTGAGCAACCCCTTCACATAGGTGTTCACCTCATCCTTCACCACACAGGTTTCCTTCACGTGCGCATACTTATTCTCCCATACCACTGATCTTAGAGCATCGTCACATGCCTTTAACTCCTCGGATATCGGGTGGAGGCCCTCTCCCTTCACTATCATTAGATAGTATTCTATCACTCACACACTTGGGGGCATCATATTTTATTACCCCCATCACTATTAAATTTCTCTAATATTTACTACCACACTTTGCACTCTATGCCTCATAGCTAATCCTCTTACATACTCTCATACCTTTGATATACGTACTATATCATCATTACCATATGATGCACTCTAGTTCCACGGTTCATACTTGACTGCTGAGGGTATAATTCTGAAATAAACCTCACATCCACTACATTTTACACTCTATGCTTCATGGTACATCTTTCTAGCTTCTATTCACACAACACACTCATTTCCCGATGACACACTCTTGTTATATGGTTCATTCTTGACTATTGAGGGATAATATAAATGAACCTCATCTCATACACATCCACTAGGGGCATGCTGATCCTATCATCTTCAAACTTTTCATTCCATACCATCACACTCATACATTGCATTTGCATATCTTGGTTACATCTATTCTTTCTAGCTTATTTTATTTACATGTTACACTTTTTTTCCATGCTAGAAGGATTCTTAGTATGTCATTATCTTTCTATATATACACATATGCATTCACTTGGTCTTTTGTGGTGAATGTAAATCTCTTACAAGTTCTTACATGCTGTAATGATGCTTAGAAATGTACCTTTACTAGTCCCAGTGAAGTTCCTAGGGGCTTCTAATTTCTCTACTATCACATCCTTACACATGTTCTATTGCTATATTATTAACTACCTCTCATTACAATTACTTTTACTTTTCACTAATTTATACATGCTCTTGACATACTATTTATCTTTCTAACATACTAATGGGTTCTTCATATGTAGCATTTTCCTTGCAGGACTATATGCCACCATGATTATTTGACACATTTTGCTTGCTCTTGTTTGCCATTATACGCTATTTTTTTTCGGGCTATGCCCTATGACTTACCCGATGATTGTATTATTTTGGTTGTTTTGGCCTTGATTTTCTTGTGCCATTATGAGTGATCTCCCATGTACAAAACCTTCTTTCCGCGATATATCTTGTTTACACACTTGTTTATCACACTATTTTCCATTACATGCATTGCTTATACTAACACATGTTATTAACCTACTTTGTTCAAAAGTTCCTTATTTTCTACCATGCACATCCCCTACCCCTTGTAGGTATCCACTTCAACTCAATGTTAGGTCCTCTCCTTTGGGCTGCATTCTCCTATAGTTGTCACATGCATCCAAAATGAGGGGGGAATACATTGGGTGAGAAAATCACTGCTACATCAACTCAAAGCTACAATTTAGATCAGCACAACATAGGAACAAAATCATATAACAACCTAGAATCATACTTAGGTCAGAATCACATGGTAGACATCGGAACCTAGAGTCGACAACAATGTTTGGGAACTTGTTTTCTCCGTGGATACAAAATCACACACTTTGGGTAATTATCTAGTCCTGATTATATACTACTATTCATATGATTCTTAAGTAAGAAGAGTACTAATTAACCCATGTCTTTAAACACATTTATTTTATTTCTATTTCCACATTTGGTCTTGCACCCTTACTTTCCCAGTCTGAATTTTTACACCTTAACATTTATCATCCGGAAACCAACACCTAGCCAGGATGCTTAGCGCGCCGCACCCTCATCCCCTCTGGGTACCCATGACCTCTTTTTGCTTTGTTCATATATTTTGGATCCTTTCTAGCCATTTGAGCATATTATCTTTTTGGTATTCAACCTTTTTGGGGTTAATTACAAAATTAAAGTAAAGGAATCATATAAATATATTGTTATGTGATCATAATAAGGGACCAAACACTAAGTACTAGCTATTACCACCTAAGGTTGTATCCATCAAGCATTTAAGATCTCCATTACATCCATCTAATTCCATCCAAGGGACACACGGGCTAGTTATTTTGCATACAATTCATAGGAGGAGTTCATTCTATTGTATGTACACATCTATTATATTTCTTTACATTTAGCTTACTCACTCGCTATCAAGTGTGAAACTCACAAGAGCCACCTAGGGCACAATTCCACATACACACACATAGAAATACATTGGATCTGAGATGTAGTGCAACAATCAGTCATAAGATCACCATTATGATAGCTGAGGATAGTTCGACCCCTCATTCTACATCTTTCTTTTTAGGATTTGATGTCTCTTTGAGGGTTTTATAGGTCATTATTTCATTGCAGGTTTCAATGACTTCGGCGATCATTATGCGACCTCATAGTGACCAAAGGTGAAAAAAAAATTGTGACCACTCAAAGGAGGTTTTTCTGAGCATTTCCGTAGGCACAAGCACCCAAAAATAGGCCTAGGGTGCCCACATGCGCCCTGTCCCTCTCTAGGTGCCCTAGTCTAAGACAATCGTCAGCTCTCACACTTTTCTAGGGTTCTGTGCAATACTTCTCCCTCTTCACTCATCTGGTCAACACTCCGACATAACCTAGGAATAATTACAAAATAACTAAGTCATCTTACCTCTTCTTTGCACTTAGGGTTTTATATATTTTGGCTTAGTTTTCTTAGGTTAATTTCTGTACTTAATTGTTTATTCATCTATTGCTATAATAGTAATAAGATTAGGCACATATTTCCATATTTAGTTTAATCATTTTGGTGATCTTAATATTCGAATCCACCTTCTCCTTAGGGATCTTATCCTATGATCACAATGGCTCAATCTTATGGCTAGTTATTCTTCTCCATCATTAAACTCTTGCCATCATAGAGATTTCCATCCATGCCTACTTACAAAATCACCTTGATTGTATCAATAAGCTCAAAGCATACTTAGCTACCACTTACATCCATCCTCACATGTCACCTGACTATGTATATCATAAATTTACCTCCGCTCTATCTCTCAACAAAGATCAAATCACTTTTACATTAAATGAATTTCCATCTCAAGCAATGTTAGACCATGAACCCCTCATATATTTAGGTTTGTATTAATAATGTTGGGGTCAAGCATGCCTTAGTTGAAAATGGCTCTGGAATTAACATATGTAATATTGATTTCCTCCATCAATTGGGTTTTTCTGAAACCTCTTTGGCTCCTTCATCAATATCTATTTGTGGCTTTGACAATATCCCCAAGTGTGTCTTAGGTACCATTGTTCTCCCTGTTACTATTGGTCCTTACACACTCACCATTCCATGCCATGTAATACCTAATAAACTCAATTATAACATCCTTCTTGGGTGGCCTTGGATCCATGTTATGCATGTGGTCCCCTATACTCTTCATATGCGGCTTAAATTTTGTTATCAAGGCATTGTTTATGATGTTCTAGCTAATTCACCCCTTTTTACATATTGTCATTCTATTAAACAATTCAATGACACTCCTTGTTATTCTAGTTCTACTCAGGATTTTTCTAAATATGGCCTAGGGTATGAATATTTGCACCACTATGGTTTCTCTGACAAGGGTGTAGGTCCACAAGGAAAATGAGTCACCGCACCTTGGGATATTCCTACACAATCTAACAAATTTGGGTTGGGATATCATCCTCCATCTCTCCCTCCTCCTGAAGCTTATATGGCCTTACATACTTCTTCACTTCCACTTATACACCCAGAGCTCCTCACAGCAATTCTACTCTTACTGATTGGGATCATTTAGACATTTTCACTACCGATGACTCTCTCCTAGAATACATGGGCGTTTATGACCACTTCCCTTCTTTTCACCATAAGAAGCACTCTCCATCATCTCTCAATGCTACCACTTACTTTGGAGAGTTTGACACATCTACTGATAGTGCCGATCCTCTTGATATTATTCCTATTGACCCATACATTGAGGATTAGTTAGATCTTCTCAATGAAGAGACCATACCATATAACCTTGGTACATCAAAAAACCCACAAATTATTTTTGTAGCCGCCTCTCTCACGCTCGATGAACAAAAATATATCAAGGAATTTATTCACAAATTTTCGACATCTTTTCATGGGAATAAAATGACATCCCAGAATTGATCCTTCCATGGCCATGCATAACATCGTCCTTAATCCTTGTGTAAAACCAGTCCAACAAAAATACATAAAATACACCCAAAAGTTACTCTTCTAATCAAATAAGAAATCCAAAAACTACTCAATGATGATTTTATTCATGATGTTGATTATCCCAAATGGGTATCAAAAATTTTACCCATTATGAAGTTGGATGACCAAATTCACAATTACGCATAGAATTTCAAGATTTAAATAAATCTTGTCCTAAGGATAGCTTCCCATTACCACACATTGACACAATTGTCGATTCTACCACCGGATACGATATTTTATCCTTCATGGATGGCTTCGCAGGTTACAACCAAATCAAAATAAACCCAATAGACCAAGAGAAAACTTATTTTACTACACCATGGGGATGTTTTGTTACACTGTCATGCCCTTTGGCCTTAAAAACATTGGGGCCACTTATCAATGCACAATGATGCACATATTTCATGATTACATTCACAAGATTATCGAATATTACGTTGATGATATATTAGCTAAATCATGATACCATTCCACCCATGCCCAAGATATGCACATGTTATTTGAATGCTTACAACAATATAAAGTATGCTTGAATCCCAAAAATGCATTTTTAGAGTCACGACTGGTAAACTCCTTGGCTACATCATCTCACAACGTGGCATTGAAATAGACCCTAACAAAATCAAGGCCATTGTCGACATGCCTCCACCTTGAAATTTACATCAATTATGATCATTACAAGGAAAAATTTAGGCCATCAGATGGTTCATTGCACAACTTGTTGATAAAACCCAACCATTCACGTGCTTGATGAAGAAAGATACTAAGTTTGTATGGGATGAAAATTACCAACAAACATTTGATGCTATAAAATCATACCTTCTAAACCCACCTGTCTTAGTCCCTCTAATACTAGATCATCCTTTCTTACTATATATTTTGGTAACGTTTCATGCCTTAGGAGCCCTTCTAGCACAACATGATGATTCTCAATGTGAAAGGGTGATCTATTACATTAGTCGAATGTTACTCTCTTATGAATGCAATTATAGTTATATTGAAAAGCTATGCCTTGGCCTTGTCTTCGTTGCGAAAAATTATGCCATTACCTTCTTAACAATAAGGTACATATCATTACCAAAGTAGACCTCTATTATCATACCTCGTTGTTCATCTTTATTGAATATAATTTCAAATGTATATCACAAAAAGTAATTAAAGGCCAAGTCATCGCATATAAATTAGTTGATGCACCCCTCCATGACGCATCACCCATCTCTAATTATTTCCGTGATGATTTCACCACTTATGCCATCGATTTTGATACTTAGACAATGTATTTTGATAGGTCTCGTTGTTGCTTGGGCACTAGGGTTAGGATTGTCTTCATCACTCCACATGGTGATCCACTCCCTTTTGCCTACCGCTTAGGGTTATCCTGCACTAATAACATCGCTGAATACAAATCCCTCATCCTCGGCCTTATTACTACTCAAAAGATCTCGCATTCATAATCTATGCATTTATGGTGATTCCCAGCTCATTATAAATCAAGTTAATGATACATATCACACTAAAGAAGAACACTTAATCCCATATAATATGCTCTTCAAATATATCTTAGCCACACTTAAGTCTTACTCTATTACTACCATCCCCCATAAGGACAATCATCATGTAGATGCCATGGCTAGTGCCACATCGCTTATCCCACAAGACATTACTAACAAACAAGCCACATTCATCATCAGACATTTACAACATCCTTCCACTTTTTCTCTGCCTCTAGTAGCTTGCGCTATCACATGTAGTCACAAAAACCCCGAGTGGTTTACTCTAATTTACAACTATCTATATCATCAAACCATTGTTGATGGTCTACCACCACATGACACTTGCCGCTACGATGTGAGGCTACCTATTATGTCATCATTGGAGTATAATTATTTAAATGTGCACTTGATAGTTTCCTATTACATTGTCTTGGACTTGTCGATATCCACACTGCCATCTCTCAAATACACAATAGTATGTGCGGTGGCCATTTCTCTGGAAAATCCATGTCCCAAAAGATTTTATGTCAAGGCTACTATTGGCCTACCATGGAGTAGGACTATCTCAAATATGCTACACATTGTGATAAGTTCCAAAATCACGGTAATATTCACCACGCACATGTATATGACCTCTAACCAATTACACCAACATGGCCATTTTCTCTATGGGGTTTCGATCTTATTGGTATGATAAATCTAGAATCAGCTGATGGACATAAGTTTATTATTACTACCACAGAGTATTTCACCAAATGGGTCAAGGTAGCACCACCATCGGACTACAATCTATCGACATTTGCACTTTCCTCACTACTCACATCATTTCATGTTTTGGAATTCGCTCTGCCATTTTCATTGATAATGGATCCTCTTTCAAAAATAAGGAGGTTAAGTCATTTTCTACTCCTTATCACCCATAGGGCAATGGCCAGGATGAAGCCACCAATAAAGATATTGTCAAAATCTTACGTAAGACCGTTGTTACTAGTGGTGATGATTGTCATAATAAGCTATTTTACCCTCTTTGGGCTTATCATACTAGTGTGCATACACCTACTAATGCCACTCCTTTTCACTAGTCTATGGTACTGAGGCCATTATACCACTAGAACTTGAAATACCCTCATTGCACATTTCACTCAAAGGAATAATTAAAGACAATGAATATCATAAAAATTGATTACATGAGTAAAAGATGTTGGACTCTCACCATGTTCAAGCACTCGAACATCTTCGTGCATATCAATCTCATATCACACAAGCATACAATCGCAAAACTCGTCCTCACAAGTTTATTGTGGGAGAATTGTTCTTAAAAGAAAATCATAAGAACACGAATGCTGAAAATTCAATCAAAGGAAAATTAAAGCCCAATTGGTTCGGTCCTTATATCATTACTGACAAGATTGGTGGTGGAATTTATCACCTTACAAATCTTTTGGGAAATCCCCTAAATAACCCACTCGATGTCATGCACCTTAAGAGATACTACATATGAAAAACACGCATTACCCGATGACACACTCTTGTGATTTGGTTCACAATTAAATGTTGAGGACATCCTATACACATGAACCTCACACACACAACACACAAAACACTACATACTACACATCACATTACACACTTCACATCTCACATATTCATCTCCTTCTCATAGCCTCTACTCTACACATTCACGATATATCTTTTTGACATCTAATTTCACACACACTGCGGTATTACCCTATGATACAATCTAGTTTCACGGTCCATACTCAACTACCGAGGGTATACATCTCAAATGGACCTCGTCACATTCACTCATTCATACTCTACGATTTGTGCTATGATGATCACATCTTTCTAGTACACACATTTTAGACCATTTCCCAATGACACACTCTTGTTTATGGTTCATTCTTAAATACTAATGGGGAATATATTAATGAACCTCATCTCATGCATACGTATATGATCAAGGGGCACCTTGCTCCTTTCATTCAATCTACATTCCATTATGTCTCATCCACAACATACTGCATATCTTGGTTGAATTCACTCTCTTACTTACTTATGATTTTACATGTACACTTTACTACACATGCTAGATAGATATCTTGTATGTCATTATCTTTCACATACACACATGCACATTCACTTGCTTTCTAGTTGTGATCACATCTTCTACAAATCCATACATGAAACATGGATGCTTGCGCAATACCTATTACTAGTCCCACAATGATTCTGGGGGCATCCACTTTTGTACATTATAGGTATTATTGTTTCATTCTGTTTCATAGAACATGATTATCAAATTATACATGATTCGACATAATTTTAATCTTTCTAACATGCTAATGGGTGCTCCATGTGAATTTTTTTATGTAGGGTTATTTTCACCATGGTTATCATTACATTGCTTGTTCTTGCTTGTCATTGTTTACCTTTACCACTTTTTGCGGGATTTTTCCTTTGTATTATGTGCACACTTGTATGATTTTGGCCTAGTTGGCCTTGATTGTCTTGTGACATCGTGAGTGGTGTCCCATGTTTGTAACCCACTTTTGTAGTCTACATTGTCTTCTTCTATGTTTACATTATCTTCTTCGCATCTTAGCTTACAAATTTTTTTGCACTTTTCTTCTACATGCATGTTTGTCTTTGCTTATACTAACACTTGTCTCCCAACCCATTTTGTTTTTGTGTGCCTTATTTTATACCAATCACATTCCCTTCCCTTGCAGGCACGGTTTCAACACAACATTAGTCCTCCTTTGGGTGTATACTCCTTTAACAATATCACATGCACCCCAAATGAGGGGGCATCATTTAGGTGAATCAGTCACCCCATACAATGTTATACTGAGTCATAGTTTAGCATATCATATCAACGATACATCACATTCGTTAGTATAAGACATGGCTCATAATCAAAGTTGGGTCCTTACCACAACACAAACACTAGCGCCCAGACTAGGACACTAACACTTGGGCACCCCTCACCCTTCTTGGACACCTATGATTAGGGGCACATACACAACATTTGGCAGTTCAACATAGTCTACAGAACTCCACATAGTGGATTTTATAGGGCACATAGTCCTTAACACTTGGCATGCATGCACTACACAACACTTTTTAATTTTGCGTTGGATCGAATTGTTCAAATTTTTGAATTTTTACACACCATCTGTAGTGGTGTTCTACATTGTGGGAAGTAGTTAAAGGTTGGAGGATAACACTGGAATTTTCTCCCTACACTTCTTCCATAACTTGGCATGAGATCACCCCAAAAACTCGTAACCAACACAAATGGCATGATATTTCCTAAAAAAATTTATTCTACAACATCTTCAGGATCCTTTCTACACCCTTTTTCTCATCACGGATCAGGTGCACATGTTCCTTTTTCACATTTTTTTAATTTTACATATTTTCTTACATACTTTAAACACATTTCAATTATATATACATGTATTTGACTAATTGTTTGTTCTTATATTTTGTAGGTCCATCCGTATGGGAAGCAATAGTCAACATCATCAACATCATCTTGCATCAATAACAACATCAATCACATCGACATTGAAAACAGGAAAAATCACAACATATACACATGTATTTCCGCCCTAGGGTCATTTTCATCATCACTTTTTGCACTTTTTCCTCCTTAGCATCCACACTCCATATTTTTATCACTCCATGCTTTTTCATTATTCCTCATCATGCTTTCAACATTGATTTACATGGTTATTAGGTACACATCTATATCTACTTTATGTTATCAATATTTCACTAAACAACATAAAGTGGGGGAAAATGTAGACACAAAATCATGCACATTGGGTAATTATTTAATCCTAATTGCATACTAATACTCATATGATTCCTAAGTAATATGAGTACTAATTAACCCATGTCTTTGGCCACCTTTATTTTCTTTCTATTACCACTTTTGGTCTTACACCCTTACTTGCTCAGTATGCCTTTTTACACCTTGAAAATTATCATCCTAGACACTAGCACCCAACTAGGATGCCAATGCTAGGCACCCTCATCCCCTCTGGGAACCCCTAAACTCTTTGTACTTTGTTCACATATTTTGGGTTCTTTATAGTGATTTGAGCATCTTATATTTTTGGTAGTCATCCTTTTCAGGTTTAATTACAAAAGTCAAGAAAAGGAATCATATAAATATAAAGTTATGTGATCATAATAAGAGACCAAGCACTAAGCATTAGCTATCGCTACCTAAGATTGCATCCATCAAGCATATAAGAGATCCATTACATCCATCTAGTGCCATCCAAGGGACACAAGGGCTAGTTATTCTGCATAAACTTCATATGAGGGGAGTTCATTTTATTCCATAATCACATCTATTACATTTATTTACATATAGCTTACTCGCTTGCTATCAAGTATGACACGCATAAGATCCACCTAGAGCACAATTCCGCATGCACACATGGAACTACATTGGGTCTAAGATGTAGTGTAGTGCTTAGTTGTAAAAAAACCATTGTGAAAACTAAGGATAATCCAATCCCTCATTCGTGCATATTTATTTTTAGGATTTGATGTCTCTTTGAAGGTTTTACAGGTCATTATTTCATTGCAAGTTTCCAGTGACTTTGGTGATCATTGTGCAACCTCATAAGGACCAAAGGTGAAAAAAAATGAACAACTTGTGACCAATCAAAGGAGGTTTTCTAAGCATTTCGTAGACATAGATGCCTAGAAACAAGCCTAGGGCACCCACAGGCGCCCTGTCGCTCTCTAGGTGCCTGTAAACATGGACGAAAGCCTGTAGAATTATATTAATCAATGGAATTAGAATAAAATAGAGTAGGCTACAATATTTATACATATTGGATAGCCTGGATACAAACAAATATGAAGTTGCAACTATGCAACAATAAACTAAAATACAGTAGCTTCCAAAATACATCTAGGAAGCACAAATGAATAAAGACATAATTGTTATAACAACATAACAATTATACCCATGAATATAACAAGAAAAATATGGTTAATAAAACCATATAACATTATACAACTAATTAATATAATGTAATAATTAATTAATAACAATAGTTAAATAATTAATTATACAATGCATAATTAATTATCCTAACACCCCCTTAATTGTGCATTGTCTCAAGGGATGAGGAGAGGAACTCTCTTAACAACTCAAACTTGTCATGTGCAAGTGACTTTGTGAAGATATCTTCTCTTTGTTCAAGCTGTCGGACAAAATGAAGTTGTATATTGTGC
This sequence comes from Taxus wallichiana var. yunnanensis, assembly GCA_018340775.1. Classification (NCBI taxonomy): domain Eukaryota; kingdom Viridiplantae; phylum Streptophyta; class Pinopsida; order Cupressales; family Taxaceae; genus Taxus; species Taxus wallichiana. Next base: position 891,916,724 of record CM031237.1, read on the forward strand.
TTCAACACATGCTCACGTATGAAATGAACCTGTACCTCGATGTGCTTTGTTCTTTCATGAAAAAATGGATTACAAACAAGTTTGAGAACACCTTCATTGTCAACATACATGGTGGTCATTTTTTCCTATGGTATTCCAAGTCCTTTGAGTATGCGACGTAGCCAAATCACTTCACAGACAGCTTCTCCTGCAGAATGATACTCAAATTCTATGGAAGAATGAGAAATAAAGTGTTGTTTCTTGCTTCCCCATGATATTGGTCCAGATCCCATAAAGAATACAAATCCTAAAGTGGATTTTCTGTCATCAATATTTCCTGCATGATCTGAATCCAAATATCCTGACAAGAAGAAGTTTTCATTCTTCTTGTATTCTAGACCAAGATCCATTGATCCTTTGAGATATCTCAAGATGCACCTTGTTGCTTTCCAATGACAAAATTTGGGTTCCTGCATGAACCTAGATAGATAGCTTACTGCAAAGCTGATATCTGGTCTAGTGTAGGTTAGGTAAATGAGACTCCCAATCAACTGCCGATAGAGAGTGGCACTTACCTTAGGAGATGGATCTGAATGAGATAACTGCAATCTGTTCTCTATAGGTGTAGAAATTAGTGTGTAATCCATCATCCTAAATTTCTCAAGTGTTGTCTTGGTATATTTCATATGAGAAACAAAGATGTGATTCTCTTTCTACCATACTTCTAATCTAAGACAATAGTGCATTAGCCCAAGATCTATCATGTCAAATGATCGATTAAGATATTTCTTCGTTGCATCGATCATCCTCACTGAACTACCAGTGATGACTAGATCGTCGACATAGACAATGATAATCATAATCTCCCCCTTGCTTTTTGAGGTAAATATTGGGATCGTATGGATTTCTAACAAATCCATGTTGTACGAGATGCTCATCAATTTTGATGTACCATTCCTAGGGTGCTTGTTTGAGGCCATACAAATATTTCCGAGTCTGCATACCTTTGCTTCTTGACTAGGTACTACATATCCCTTAGGTTGAGTCATGTAGACTTCTTCTTGTAAATCTCCATTCAGGAAGGAAATTTTTATGTCCATCTGATGGAATTTCCAACCAAACTGTGCAGCTAGAGAAAAGATCATCCTGATCATCTTGATCTTAGCTGTGGGAGAAAATGTCTCCTGTAGTCAATGCCTTATTTTTGTGCATACCCCTTTGCTACTAGTCTTTCTTTATACTTGTCCATTGTCCCATCTGCTTTGTAATTTATTTTGAATATCCATCTGCATCCAATGGGTTTCTTCCCTGGTGGAAGATCGACAAGCTGCCAAGTGTTATTTTTCATTACTGATTGATATTCAGAGTCCATGGCATCTTTCCAAGATTTTGACTGTAGGGCTTCCTGGACTGTAGAGGGCTCATCAGACTCAATAAATCTACTCATCAAAGAAAATTTAACTTCTTCTCTTGCTTTACTACGAGTCCGTGGTCCAGGGGTGGATGTATCCAGTGGAGCATCCATTCTTACATCTTGTAATGTGCTAGTACACCACTTGGGCATACACTGAACTATTCCTGTGGTCGTGGTTCTATCATATCAACACCATCATCCCCATCATCACTTTCATCATCTGTGGGAACATCAGTTTAAATTTTTACAACTGGTGAAGAATCTACATTAGGTGAGTCTGGAGGAGGAGACTCTACTTCCTTCTTCTAAAAACTCAACATCTCTGTTGGTGTAGAATTTTTTGGTCTTTAGATCCATCAATCTGTACCCAAGAGTCTCTTCACTATACCCAATGAAGATGAGTTTTTGTGAATTCATGTCCAATTTCTTTCTATTCTTCTTGGGTATGTGCATGCTTGCTTTACACCTAAATACTCTAAGGTGTGCAATAGATGGTTTCCACTTTGACCATGCTTCTTGTGGTGTTACTCCATCAAGAGCAACTATGGGCACTCTATTCAACAAATACACTATTTTTTTTGTTGCTTCTACCTAGAATGTCTTTGCAAGTCAAGAGTCATTTATCATGCATTGCACCATTTCCATGATAGTACGATTTCTTCTCTCAACAACACCATTTTTCTATGGTGTGTGTGGAGGAGGAATTTTTGACAAATCCCATGAGTTTGTAGGTAGTCTTTGAACTCATTATTGGTGAATTCCCCCCTCGATATGAGTGGAGTTATGATGTGATGACCAGTTTCATTCTCAACTACTACTTTAAACTTCTTGAAAGTTTCAAAAGCTTCACTTTTCTTGTGAAGACAAAAATCCACATTTTTCTTGAATAGTTCATCAACACATAGCATGAAGTACTGAAATCCAGAATGACTTGGTTGCATGGACCACAAATATTGGTATGAACTAGATCAAGCTTACCATGAGCTTGATATGTACTCTTCTGGAATGAAGCTCTGTGTTGTTTTCCTGCTAGGAAGTGAGGACACTTGTTGTATCCTTCTGAAGAGATGGTAACCCATGTACCATATTGCACCAGCATAGTGTCTCAAGATACTTGAAACTAACATGACCAAGTCTCCAATGCCACAACTATGCTGAGGTAGAGTTCTTAGCCACAAGTTCTTGATCATCTCTGTGGACAAAATCAAGCTAGAACATGTGTCCCACATTGGAGGATTTTGTAACTATTTTCAAGCCTCATGATTTATCTCAAATCAAACACATTTTATTGCTAGAATGAGTATCAAATTCAATTTTTAGGTTGTGATCTAAGAGTTGACTAACTGAAAGTAGATTCTTTGTTAACCCAGAGACATATAAAACATCTGATAGTCTGTAGTAGCATGAACCTAAGGGGTAGAGAAATGTTCCCAATCCCCTGAACTGTATATGAATAATCATCACCCAACAAAACATGGTTTTTCGAAGGCGTGTCCCTCATTAAGGTAAACCAGTCTCTCTATGCTGGTCATGTGTCGAGTGGCTCCCAAATAAACATACCAGACATCACTAGATGATATGGATGGTTCACTTGATCGAGTAGTGTACAAGAAGTCTTCATTATTTGAATGTTCTTCTTGCTCAACAATATTTCCTTGTTGATGGGGTCTTCTTTTCCAGTTCCCCTTTTTCTACCCTTGATTGTAGTTTGTAATGTCCTTTGTGAGATTTTTGGTGTTGAGGTCTAGAGTTACTTGATGAACATTTCTTATAAGTATTATACCAACAATATTTTAAGTCATGTCCTCTTTTACAGATTGGACATTGCTTCTTCTGTTGTTTGTCCCCTTGATGTTGATATTGATTCTAATGTTGGGAATTTTGATAGGAATTAGGTTTTCCTTTACCTTTTCCTTTCCATTTTTGATGTGAAGAAAGTTCCTGCTCCTCTTCATCATCCTTATTATGCATGGCTTCCTCTTGTTGCAGTAGGTTTACCAGCTTGTCAAAACTAACTATCATATCTAACACATTTAGTGTTGTGAAAAAATGTGGTAAGAAGAGGGGAGTTCTCTCAGAACAATGGGAATGCAAGCATCATCTGTGACCAATTCTCCCAGGGTTAGAAGTGAAGCCCTCAACTCTGCAACTCTTCTTAAGAAAGCTTCAATTTTCTCATTCTGCTTGAAATTCAGTGTATGTAACTGACTCTGTAAATTTAGTATGAAATTCTTGTTTTTGGCCTCATATATTGTGCACAATTTATCCCATGCTTCTTTGGCTATTTTGGCATCTCAAATGTGGGGTTACACATCATCGAACACTCCAAACAAGATGATGAGTTTGGCCTTCTAATCTGATTTATCAAACTATTGTTGTTGTGTTGTATCAATAGTTGATTTGGTCAGAGTACCATTCACAACAATCCATATCTCTTCAAACTCAAGTTGTGTCTTGATTTTAGTCTTCTATGCAGCATAGTTGTTTCCTCTGAGTAGTTGTGAATCTGGAAGAAAAAATTTGGGGGCATTGGTGCCCATTTTATAGAAATCACTGACATGGTTTGGCTCTTATCACTCTAGGTATAAGGTCTCCCAATCTATATACCATTAGTTTGATATACCGAACCTTTCTATATATGCGCCCTTCCAATATACCCGGTACAATACGTGGAAGAAGCTCACCCTTTCTATATACCTAGTGGTACGTGAAAGAGGCATTAATGTACGTGAAAGAATTTGATACGTGGTACCAAGACAATACTGAAAGGGGTCTGTGTGATTATTGACACCGATCAAAGAAATATCCTCATACACACGTAACTTTGCTATATACTTAGATAATTTCTAGTCCATATTTATGTCATGCAATCATTTATACACGGATGGGATGGCTCATAGTGTGTGCATTGTGACCTTATTACTCCTTGTTGATTTAAAGGGTTGATGCCAGATGATGTTGTTGCAGCTATATTAGGTGTTAAGTGTAGTAGTAGTCATGATGACTTTACTCGTAAGTGCTTCCCAGAGGCACCGTATATACCAAACGCACTGCGAATGAGATCTAGGATCTCGTGAGTGTTTTAGAACCAAATTTTTACTATTTTTTTATTACAACTCTTTGCCAGTTTATGAGCAGTTTACAATATTTTGTGGTTGACTATGGCAACCTGCAAATTAGTACAATATACTGAAGCATGCAATTACATTCAAAAATTTGGAAAAATTGAATGATAGGCAATTTTTTATTTTATTTTGTGGGCCAGGTGGCCTCTAGAGCCCAAAATGACCTTGTGAGCAAAGAATTAAAAAATAGCTAAAAATGTAATTTTTAGCTATCCCCCCTTTGGAAAATGTTGCTTAGAAGGAAAAAATATGCCTGATAGGAGAAATTGTTTTTGCCTTATATTAGGGTTTTTCTCACTAAAATTTTAGAAGGTTGTTTAGCTGTAACTAAGCTATTTGGAGATGATTTTTCAGCTAAATATGCCTCTAACTATGGTGGTTTCCAATTTTTTCCACTAAATGTCAAAATACAATTTTTTTGTGTTGGGGGTGGGGTTTGAACTTTGCACCTCACTCACCCAAGTCTTTCCCTCCGAATGCCTTTGGCTCTATGAGTGCTTATGCTAAAATCCAAAGCATATATATTTAAAGAAGATGAAGAATGACTCACCTCTAATAAAACAATGATGTGGCGGGTAGATGAGGTGGCCCCATTCCGCATGGAGGATCCACGTGGTAGATTTTTTAAATGTGGATTTAGGGTTTTCTCCTTAGAAAGAGAGAATCTCGAAACTATTTTATCTTCTTGTTAGCCACCTCTTGTATTGCTCCTTCATCATTTTTGCAACACCTTTGCATGTTATTGTTTATCCACCGATTGGATTTTATATTACTCCACTTATTTGCTTTCAACGTGTTGATAGATGTTTAGTTGTTGTATTTGATTTTTTTGCTGCAGTTGTAGGATTTGGAGCTCGTGGAGCACATTGTGGAGTATGAGCAGGTCATAGTGGAGTGGTTTGTGGCATGTTTGGTAGAAGAAACAACTCAACTTTTAACCGACCCAACTTTCAAACAAAAAAATAAACTATTTGTAATGCATCAACAATGGAAAGGGCTTGGTATTTTTCACTACAGTCCTCTGTCTTTGGGGATGACCAAGTGGAGAGGGGATAGAGCCAAGGTGGGCTCGACTAAATTGAACATGTAATATGATGTAAACGGGGATAGTGGGGCCTGGCCAATGCTTTTAACGGTTATGACTCGGGTAGGTTATGTGGCTCAGCCACAATAAAAATGCCCAAGCAAATAATTATAGCTCGACCTCGTAGAAGAGGGCTCAGTTGAGTCTCAAGTAACAACTCAGTCAATGAATGACACAAGCTTGGTCTTTGAATTATGCAAACAAAATTGGTCGGGGGCTTGATGGGAAGCTCAAACAACTAGATTCATAGCTTACTCCACAATGTAACCTGATTCCTCCAAATTTAACAGACTACTAAATGTAGTAGTAACCAAAAGAACCTCTAAATTAGATTTAAAACTCCTCGATGGGGAATTTTTTTTTTTGAATTTTTTTTATACCGCAGAAATAAATTTTGCCTAGTCTTTGGGTGTACCAATGTAAAAAATTTATGTTCCAAACACTCGAAATGAATAGGAGGATGTGGGGAGGTAGGAATGGGGCTGGGAGGTTGCAGGAGGCTACACATGCTCTCAATTGCTGCAAATGCTTCTCCAATTTCCTCTATTTATATTGCTCTCTCTCTTTCCACACCTTCACAGGTATAGATTCTCACTCTAGTACCAAATGTAAATAGGGACGGAAGCCTATAGAATTATATTAATAAATGGAATTAGAATACAATAGAGTAGGCTACAATATTTATACATATTGGATAGCCTAGATATAAACAAATATGAAGTTGCAACTATGCAACAACAAACTAAAATACAGTAGCTTCCAAAATACATCTAAGAAGCACAAATGAATAAAGACATAATTGTTATAACAACATAACAATTATACCCGTGAATATAACAAGATAAATATGGTTAATAAAACCATATAACATTATACAATTAATTAATATAATGTATTAATTAATTAATAACAATAGTTAACTAATTAATTATACAATGCATAATTAATTATCCTAATGATGCCTTAGTCTAGGGATATTGTCAGCTCACACACTTTTATGAGGTTCTGTGTAACGCTTCTCCCTCTTTGTTCATCCGGTTAACACTCCAACACAGTCCATGAATAATTGTGAAATAACTAATTCATCTTACCTCTTCTTTGCACTTAGGGTTTTATATATATTGGCTTAGTTTGGTTGGGTTAATTTTTGTACTCAATTGTTTATTCATTTACTGTTGCAATAACAATCAGATTAAGAACATATTTCCACATTTATCTTAATCACCTACCCTTGGCTCTAATGTCACGATGGAAAATACGTTAATTTCTCAAGATTAGCACGATCTACAATAGTTCTACCGTTAAAGGCACAAACCTCCACTTACAAAATGCATGTTATCTCCTACAATCATTTGCAATTAGTACAATCAAGAAATAATGTGGGACAAAAGGAAGAAAATGGGACACACCATCTTTAGTGGTGCTTATTGGGTAGAGTCATATAAGGAGAATAAAATCATAACTCTCTCCCCAACACTTGCTATTAGCATGAGATTTCCCAAAAAAATCACTCTTGTCATGATATGGCCGAAAAACCTCACCATCAACATTCCAAATCATCAATTATAAACAATAGGACAACTTTCTATCTCATACTCTCTCTTACATATCGGGTACACACTTTCCTTTTTACACACTTTACAAAATCTTTACATACTTTTACACGTATTACTCGATTGTTCATATAAAAGCTTTGACTACTTTCTTGCTCTTCTTTTACAAGTCTAACCTTACAAGAAGCAGCTCACACAAGCCACAAAAGCATGGAATAATTCATGCACATCACCCCTATGGTCACACTTCACTTTTCCTAGTCTCCACGCTTCATCTTACAATTACTCCATGCTTCACTTGTCCACTCAAAACACTATTTCTCGACATTCTCTACATGGATCATGAGCTACACATCTTCTATCTACTTTATGCTATCCAATATTCACTCAAAAACATAAAGTGGGGAAAATATAGAAACAAAATCACACACTTAGGTACATTTCTAGGTCTTAAAAGCATGCTAGAATTTATACTGTTCATAAGTAAGAAAAATAGCAATTGATAACTTTTCTTAGCCTGTTTCTTTGTCTTTTACACTTTTATTGACTTCATATATCTTTTACCCATGCTAAAATTTGACTATTTTAATTTTGTATGGCTTCAGACACTAGCATCTAATTCAAATAGTAGCGTGTTAGGCACTCTGTCCTCCTAGGTGATCTTGTTCGTCTTTATCTTTTTCCTATCCATTTTAGGAACCTTTCAATTCTTAATTACATTTTATTACATTGGGTCAGCCTTTCAGTTGTCATTCACAAAATTCAAACAAAGGAATCATATAAATACATAGTTATGATTTCAAAATGAAGGTCCATGAGGAAGGGTGATGCAATTGGGAGTCCCGAACTCACCTCACATAGATCTAGATAGGGGTTGATCTAGAGGTAGAGATAGAGTATATATTTTTTTCAGCTATAATCAAAGGGTTCATTCATCATAGAATAATAACTAGAATGAGGACCAAACACTAAGCATTACTATCATCACCTAAGCTTACATCCAAAGGAACTAAAGTACTTCAAAGGCATCCATCTAGCACCCATACAAGGGACAAGGGTTGCATCACTTATGCATACACTACATAGGAGGGGGAAGTTCATTCTATTCCATCCACACATACTATTAAATTGCTACATTCTAGCTATAACTCGCTATTATTTTGCAACTTGCACAAGGGAATCCTATGGAACCATTTCTACACACACACAAGAGCTACACTGGTCCGAGATGTAGTGTAGTTCTCGTGATAAGTTCACTCTTTGGGTGGTCAGCTGCAGGGTTAGTCGAGAATCCCTATTCTACAATTTCCTTTTGGGTTTGATGATTTTTGGGTATCCTTGGTGATCATAGTGTAAAAATCAAGCAAAAGATAAGATCCAACAACAAAATTGTAGTGACATAGAAGAAATTAGATTCGAGCACTTATGCGGCCACCAACACCTGGATTCGGATACCAACTCCCCGGGGAACCTCCCGCCTACGCCTTTGGCACCCCTTTCCATCTTTTTTTGTGAGCTCTAGATCTTACAATGACTAGTGATGAACCTATTTACAATTTGTTCAACATTAACACCTACTTAGATCACTTTGTGTTCATTCGAAATAAGATAAGTCCTCTTACCTCTTCATCTTGCTTAGGGTTACATACTTTACATGTTTATTTGCTTGCATATTTCTTGTATGTTAGCATTTGTATATCATATATTACAGTAGTTACACTACAACTAGAATTAATAATTTCCAATTAAATTAAATCATCACTTTATAGCTCACCGACACTCTCATAATTTATTATTACAAAAATAATTCCAAAATCACTCAAAGAGTTCCTAAATATACCCAAATTAGTTATATGTCATCTATTGTAGTCCCTAATACAAGTATAAATCTCTCAACTAGGTCAAGGATTATATATTCCTCATTTTCCAAGCATGAAAAGGTCATAGAGCCATGTCTTATCAAGAGAAAATTCATTAAAATAATTTTACAATGGTTTTAAGAAACCAATGGTTTAGGTCACATAATTGAGGCACACCACGTCTCACTACTATCACATTGGGTATATTTTATACTACACGTTATCCATATATCTTGATGTAAATATATGTGAGGGTACTCCTAGGGTTTGGTTAATTATTCACACTTGCAAAAGCACCTAGGATAACTAAACGAGGCTTGATCATGCATAGAGGGAATGTATTTTAACACTTGGATTATTTTAGAACTCGACTACCAACGGTAATCTAGCCTCACCACACACACATGTTTTCTCCTTTTGATTTTTTAATTATTTGATGAAGGGGATACAAGTTTTAGGGGTTTCCCTTTATTTTAGGTGATCATAGGTCATCCCAAAGTTTTTTGAGCAAGATAAAAATATGATGAAGACCATTTATAGACAATTGAAGCACGCATGAAGTTTTAGATCTATAATTTCAAAGGGTCTAAGACCGTATAGTTTAATATCAAGACCATAAATATTAGGTCTAGATCATACATTACGTGTACGGTCATGCCCCTATTGAGTTTTAAACTCCATAACTTTCATAAAATTATTTACATTTTCAAATCAACCTCCACTACCATGCACATCCATATCCTCCATGTTCTCGTCATGTACACCTAAGTTTCTCTCTCCTCTTGTGTGTTTGAGAAATTACTTAATTTTTTTATCAATAATTTCAATTATTTAAATTATAAATGCATTATTTTGATTTTTAATGGATAATGTTGGAAGTCAATTTGTTATAATAGTTTACCTATTGTAAACCATTTCATACTTTTTTTATTGTTGTGCATCCCACACCATGAAATTTAATTAGGGTGGAAATAGTTATAGGTTGTGCCAAAGTGGTGCGACTCCACAAACATACAAAAATATATTTTCTAGGCAAGAAAAGGGTAGGAGAAGGTACAAAACCCTACTACCAACATGTCCAAAACCATACGAGAATAGAGGGAAACTATACCATGGTCAAAGAAGAGTTATGCAGTCTTGCACATAATCAATTTCTAATTCTAGTTTAAGAGATGAGGCATTTCAAGGTTTCTAACAACTCATTCCTCTAGTTTGTACACCAAGATCCTCCTTATGCCAATTTGCACAACTAAGTTATTATCCTTTTGTGTATTTAGAGAAAACATCATATTGTTTTATCATTATTGTAAGTATTAATGCACTATTATGAATGTGCATGGTTAATGTTAATTAATTGATTTATTATAATCTCTTGTAATAAATCCTTACATCATATATTTCTTATATCACATTCTTATAATTATTAGGGTGTAAATATTTGGTAAACTAGAATCTTGATAAAGTCTATCACTTTGTTCAAAATCTAGTTTCCCTAGGGTTTCTCCTTCCTCTTTGGTTTTAGATTTATCAATATTATGAGGTTAATTATCCTTTGTGTGGTTGTGACTTATGTTAGAGATCTTCCTTTACAAAATCATAAAGGTTACCATCCCTTCAACCGAGTTTATTCCTCTTATAACCTCATTAGTAAGGGTTGAGAGTATTTTTATAATTGTATTAGTACTCTAAATCCTAATTATTATCACCCTTTTCATGTTCATGAAGGATATATTAAAACTGGGGAAGATTCAAAGTTTTTTCTATGAGATCATCTCACAATATGAGGTTATCCATCGTACTACACAACACCCTCCTCACTTTGCATCTTTAGCTACAACTCTCAAAGTTAATGTGATTTCCACTCCTTGTCCTTTGGGTTATTTTTAAAGATTACTAAAGAGTCTTATATCTCCTACCGACCAACCTAAGTTATAGGTGCCTCATTCCTCACCTATTATATAGACTTCATTTAATTTTGCACAAGTGGTCAAGACTAGCCCCATCAATTCACACGGTCCATGTTCGATGATTGTGTTTTTGAGTATGATACTTGTAACTTTGATGATTAGAATATTAATTGTATTGATTCCCCTTCCTTATCATCTATCCAAAAAATTTATGTTCTAATAATGTGGAAATTCTTGGTAAGTACCTACTAAGTGTACATGGTATTCTCTCTTCTCCCCTTTAGATACAACTAATTATTCCTCTTGGAATATTGATGTTGATTCACATGATTGACATAGTAATTCTATTAACACAAAAATTGATGGTGTTTCTTACTCTTTTGATATTTACATGAACATTATATATGATGATAAATGTACACATGTATATTCTCTTACCTCTTATCCTATAGAAGATAAAGAAAATGCAAGTGCTATTCTTCCAAATAATAATGATGTTTATGTATGTACCCCATTTTTCATGGCGTGAGATCAAAAAAACCAATAATGATGATGAGGATCTCCAAAAACATGACAAGATGTTTCAAAATTTTCAAAACCATCTCAAATCCCTTTCTAGGCCCCTTAGATTCCTATATACTCTTATTCGGTCCTTTAAACTCTTCCTAGAAGATTTTTCTATTTCCTTTAGCCCATTTCCACCCCATTTTACTTTATAACATGGTACTTGCTATGAAAATTATGGTACTATAGAAGTTCCATTCCTTTCCATGGTGGTGGTCCCGTCCCAGCTGAAACATAATTTCCCTTGGAAGTTCCATTTTGGGGATCGACAATTTTGTTCCCCACTATGGCAATTGTGTAACCACCACCTATAGGAACAAACGGTTTCATATATCTAATTTTTTTATATTATTATCTCTTTTCCATGCATGATTTTTCATCCTATTTTTAGACCATGGACACATATAACCTTATATTTGACGCCCAATTCACTACTCCTTCCCCTAGCACATGAGTTCACCACCTAGTGATCTAATGTAAGCCATAGATTTAGTTTTTGATCTTGAGTTAGGAATGAGACCACTTAAAAGATTTATATTAATTCAAATTAAATTCTCATTTACTACTCCCCATATTTTAAATCATTTTCTAGATGACGCAAAGGGATTGGAATCCCTTCCTCCCGTGCTTGTAGTCACACAATGGGTCAGTAAAATAAATTACAGACTTGTATTTATGTCAAAGCCTTTAAGATATCTACATACAACTTCTCTATATGGATTTAACACACTCTCTCATGGAGTTTATACATACTTGAGGTGTTTTTCCTAAAGACCTAACCAATACTAGTTTTCCTTATGAATTACATACACTATTAAACAGTTTCAACTCTTACCCTTATTGCTCACACTTTGGGTTCAACAACTACAAATGGTGAACTTGACCTCCTTAAATAGCCATGATTTCCTAATTATATTTCCTTGCTAGATCCTTTTATATGATTCCAAATTTTCTACCTAAATCCAAAGTCGAATAGAAGCTCATGAATGCTATCAACCACCTTTATTCCATCTAGTCATCCTTCTTGTGCCACGTCGACCTAGTTGTTGGGATCCTATGAATGTTTAGTCATTTTAACTACCTTGATAAGATAGTTTTGACATCTTTATCATTTTTCCAACCACCAATTCTATCACACACTCTTCCTTCTTTCCCTTTGCTACCATAGTTATTTTGTGCACTCTACGATTTGATTTTCACCTTCAAATTCTAACGTGCACTAGCTTTAAGATATTCAATCCTTATTCAAATTTTTTTTATGCCTGTCAAAACCCATGTCATTTCATAAATCCTTATTTTATCTTCTTATACCCTTTGAGGAACCTTCTATAGTGAGGAAAAATCTCCTATAATATTTGCATGCCTCCAAAGTATTCTAGGCTAAGTCGCATCTACTTTGCTATGCTCCTAAATTCATACTCCCAATGTTACACACCATTTCTTCATGCCAACTCTACTCCACCCATCATTATGAAAATCTAATAGAAATTCTACACGCACTACACATTTTCTAATTTCTATTGCATAAAGTTCTCACGTGATTCCACACAAAATTTCTCTTGTTCTATTGTGCTTCCTTTTCCTTCTCACACACTCTCCAACTTTCATAGGCACACATATTTAGCCAAAAATGTGTAGGATTTTCCCAAACCTTGTATGATCCTGCATAAAACACCTAAGGTACTAAAACTTTAGGTCCACATAAACTAGACTGAGTGAGTAGTTGAACCACCCTTCAAAATATTGAGGTTAATAGTTTCATATCTTTCATCCTCTCGAGCCTTATCTCAACTTGACACTTCTTATGGAATCTCTTCCAGTCCCTTGTCACTTATTATTGAATCCTTCATGCTATCCTACACACTTCAGTGAGATTCAACCCACCATAACTTTACCTACACCTTCAAATTCATATTTATCCTTAATCCTTTATAAGTCTTTACTTGTCGCAATCTTTCTTCTTCTTCTTTGTAAGTGTATGCTTACAAAAAAACCTCATCTTTCCCCTAAAAATTCTCCACTAAGCCTTCCACTTTGCAATTTTTCACTCACTTTAACTTCTATCGTGTGTGATTATATGCTTTCCTATATCCATCCACCCCTATATAAATCCTTTGAGTATTTTCTTCACCCTTTCCCTTTTCATCTCAAAGATTCTCTTCTCTACGATCTTTTCTTTTGTGTACTTATTCCTTTCCAAAATTTTATTCTTCATGCCATCCTTCAATACACAAGCTTCCTCTACACACTTTTCCCTTGTGCACTTTTTTTTTCTCCTTCTCTTCTTGGCACCTTTCTACTATGACTAATTCTCTCTCGCACATTCTATTTTTACACACTTACTAGTTGTGTTACAGATCCGAAGGAAATTGTGGAGGAAATATGTTCCCTACATCTCCCAGATTAGCAAAGTGTGGAAGATGATTCGAGAGCTTTCGTTGACTATTTGAACGCCGAAAACAAAGCCCGTGACGTGCAAATGGTGACTAGGTCAAAGTTGGTCAACAATTGGTCAACATTGGTCAACAAGAAAATGGATGATTTTGAAATCATCTAACATTAGCACCATTGTTTAGAACTCATATATACCTTTTCGACGCATTTTGAACGGACCAAATCCGAGTCCGTATGCAAAAGATATGATTTGGTCAAAGTATGGTCAACATTTGGTCAACGGTAAAATTGATGGTATTTAAATAATTTGAATTCAACACCATTGCATAGAGATTGGAAATTTTTGATGCATTTTGAATGGACCAAATCTGAGTCTGTATGCGAAAGATATGAGCAATCAAAGTTTTGGTCAAACTCGACAAAAGAGATGATGTGGCATTAATGTGGAGTGACATGTGGCTGCTCTTTGTTTATGGACATATGGATATGTTGTTTCTAGACACTTGGCATATTTGAATTGGGCACATGGAATGAAAAGTGGGTTAATGTTTTACCCACTTAAAAAGATTTTAGAATCTTATAAAAATATATATCATATATATATATATATATATATATATATATATATATATATATATATATATATATATATATATTAGAAAGTCCACGTGAAAACAAATTTTGGTGGATAAAGCCTATTAAAAAGGCTTGAAATTTTCCCCACATAAAGTTGCTCCATCCATGTGAAGAGTGGATATTATTATGGGGTTGATTTTTTCAAATATGGCTTAAGCTTATTTAAAAGCTTAAAAAAGAGAATTAATCCCTATTAACCCGCTCAAAGCCTTATTAAGGCTAAAATTTGTTTATCCCTATACGGGATTATAAAACAAAAGGATAAATGATTTATCCTTATATTTTGGGTGCTCAAAGGCTATAAAAGGCCCCTCATACACATTCATTCCAAAATTCAAAGGCATTAAGCTTCTAAGCCAATTCAAAGGCAACGAGGAGATTTTAAAAGCTTCCAAGTTATTTAAATAGGCCTTATAATTTTTAAAGGAAATATTTTTGTAAAGTAAGTCCTATTTAATATTTAATAGGAAAATATTGGGAAGCTAAGTCCTATTATTTTAATAGGAAAATTGTAAAATTGGGAGAATAGCGAAAATATCTAATTGGCCTATAGCGCCACACTTTTGTTTGTAAAGCCTGAATTGTTGATCGAAGAGCCATAGGGCGTCTTGCAAACATCTGGAAGGCTGATTGAGTTCCAAAGGAGATTGTGCACCAGGAAGGTGGAGGACGAACCGATTGATCATTGGTGTTCTTCAAAAGGATGGAGCACTTTATAGGCAAGTAAAGTTCCATTAGGTTTTATTGTAAGATATAACATTGTACTTACAAATTTTGACTAGTGGAACGGTTCGATAAGAACCAAAGACGTAGGCTATTTCCAAACTCCGTAATCAATCATGTGTAGTGTCATTTATATTCTTGCATTATTTTGGATTGTTTTACTTAAAATAGAGTAAAATTTTATGGTAATTTTAATAAGCCTATAGGGGTCCGAAGGTCGAAGGTAAAAATATATATATTAAAATTTTTGACCTGGATTTTCAGATCAAGTTGGTATCAGAGAAGGTTATTGCGCTTGTAAACTTGCTAATCTCCAATTCAGTTTGGTATCGAATCAATTGATTTAACAAATGTGATTGCTTCATTTTTGTAGTAGTTTAGTGTGATTAAATAGGTACAAGTGCACCATGGGAAAGATGTCCAAATAAGTGAAGCTCGAGAAATTGAAGCTTATAATCATCAAATCAGAAGAGAACTCTCTCTTGCGATCAATTTATTACTCCTTGGAAGAGGATAATGCTCACTTGAAAATAGAACTACAAACCAAGGATGAGCTCTTGGCAAGGTTGTAGTGTGGTGATCAAAATAAGGAAATTCCTTCAACTTCATATGCAAAGACCATGGTAGATGATTGCACTATAAGTTGTTCACCACGTGAATCTTCTTCCTCCCATTTAGTTTTGATTCAGGTATTGATGTCTTTGGTTCATTTGAAAAGCATACTAGAGGCGTTGGATCCAAATTGTTAGTTAAAATGGGATTTGATGGAAGAGGCCTTGGTAAAAATGGCCAAGGCATATCTAACCCAATACAGGTCAAGGATCATCCTCATTTTGTAGGTTTGGGTTATCCTAGTGTGGGAATGGAAATTGGAGATTTCTCCAAGAATGTTGACGGGAGAAAAGCTTCCGAAAGAAAAGTGAATAACCCACTAGTCTGTAAGAATATTTTGAGCAATAAAATTGTGCTTCATCATCACATGCAAGGATGTGGTAAGAGAAATTAGTGAAGAGGTAATGAAATTCCACCTCTAGTTTCTTACCATAATCATAAGCACAATAAAATGTCGATCCACTTTTTCATCTTAAGAAGTATGGTTGTGATTTTCAAAAAATGTGGAATGCCTTTCCATGTAATTTTTTGGATTACATAATCATTATGTGGCCAGATGTTGGAAAAGAAGGACATTGATGAAGAAGTTGATGTCATTCATCAAGAACAAGGCAAATTAGAAAGACCAATCTCATCATGCAGATGTGAGAAATGGTAGAAAAAGTTCCTCATCCCAGAAGAAGGAGATTAAGAGGAATTTTTGTGCTCATTTCCAGAGGAATGGGCACCGAGTGGACAATTGCTTGAAAATGTATCCATCTTGCCATCAGAGTAATGGAAAGCCAAAGATGGAATGGAGGCCTATTGTAAAGGAAAACGTAGTTCTTAATCCACCACCAGTTTACAATTTAACCCAGGACCAAGTAACACCTGAAAGTGAAAGTCCTTTAAAATGGGTAAGTCAACAATTTTTCAATTATATATTGCATAATTCAGATTGATGAATAGTATGCAGTATTTTTTGGAGATCATATTTTGTGAGAAAATGTTGAGAGAAAGGTTTACCATACTCAAGTGGATTTTCTTACTTAGAAAAATTGATTAATACTCCAAACATATCTCCTAATTAGCTTGTGAGTACCTGTTATAGCTTGGATACATGATTTAACTCATATTAAGCTTGGAGATTTATTAGCCACATGTGTAGATAGTTGAGCTCATTGGTGTCATCTTGAAACTTCATTCTGTGTAGAGGCATTGTGATCATGTAATAGAATGGTAGTTGAACACCGTTGGCATCTAACAACAAGGTCGAAATTCATTATGTGTAGAGGCATTGTGACCATCCAGTAGATTGGTATATGATATTCATCATCAATAAGAGAATTTTTACCATGTAGAGGTAACAACCATGCAGTGGGGTTAGAGTCACCATTTTTGAGCTCGTGAGAAATCAGCTCGGATTGTCATTCTATGTAGAGGAATTGTGGATCATGCAAATGTAATGGAAGCTAATCATGGATTTAACACCACACATTGGAAGCATTGAGGTATTGAAAGAGGACTTAGCACCGTGCAATGGGAGCATTTGAGGTCTAGAAAGGGACGTGACATCAAGTTGCATCTTCATTCTGTGTAGAGTCTCTTATGGCCCTGTAGTAGGATGGTACCTGAAAAGTCATTGTCCATCACCGAAATCGGATCACTCTTAATTTTATGTAGTACGAAGTTCCTTTAGACCAGTTTGGATTCTACGGAATCAACTTGGAGCTAGGAGCTATGTTATAGAGTAAAAGGGGATCCTTGTTGTCAGATATCTGGAAGCTTAGCACCACATAATGGGAGTGTTGAGGTTTCATTGGGAAAATTAGCACCATACATCGAGGCGTAGAGGTCTTCTTCAGATATCAGAGTGGCGCAATGGAGGTAGTGGTCCAAAGTGCCATAGGTCCTAGAGTTTGAACCATCATTTTTGATTGTGGAGTTGGCAGAATATTGCATATATCTCTTCTCAGCAACGTGATTTGGAGTTTACAAGATTTTTTGGGACAAAAGTCTTTCCCATTGGGGAGGTGTGATCCGAAGGATGGTGTGGAGGAAAAATGTTCCCTAAATCTCCTAGGATTGGCACAATGTAGAAGATGACTCTAAGAGCTTTCTGTCGACTATTTAAATGTCAAAAACAGAGTCCGTGCACACAAATGGTGACTAGGACTAGGTCAAATTTGGTCAACATTGGTCAATGGGAAAATGGATGATATTGAAAAATAATCTGATATTAGTACCATTTTTTAGAGCTCACCCAAATATTTCCGATGCATTTTGAATGGACCAAATCCGAGTCCGTATGCGAAAGATATGACTGGTCAAAGTTTGGGTCAAAGTATGGTCAACATTTGGTCAATGGTAAAATTTATGGTATTGAAATCATTTGGAGTCAGCACCATTACGTAGAGATCACTAAGACCTTTTTGATGCATTTTGAACGGACCAAATCCGAAGTCCGTATGCAAAAGATATGAGTAGTCAAAGTTCTGGTCAAACCCGACAAAAGAGATGACGTGGCATTAATGTGGAGTGACATGTGGTGCACTTATTGTGTTTATGGACACATGGATCTATTAGTTTCTAGACACTTGGTAGATTTGAATTGGGCACATGGAATGAAAAGTGGGTTAATGTTTTATCCACTTAAAAAGATTTTAGAATCTTATATATATATATATATATATATATATATATATATATATATATATATATATATATATATATATATATATATATATATATTAGAAAGTCCACGTGAAAACAAATTTTGGTGGATAAAGCCTATTAAAAAGGCTTGCATATAATGTGGGATTTTCCCCACATAAAGCTGCTCCATCCACGTGAAGAGTGGATATTATTATGGGGTTGATTTTTTCAAATATGGCTTAAGCTTATTTAAAAGCTTAAAAAAGAGAATTGATTTTTGGGTGCTCAAAGGCTATAAAAGGCTTCTCATACACATTGATTCCAAATTCGAAGGTATTAAGCTTTTAAGCCAATTCAAAGGCTATTAAGTGAGGAGATTTTAAAAGCTTCCAAATTATTTCAATAGGCCTTATAATTTTTAAAGGCAATATTTTTGTAAAGTAAGTCCTATTTAATATTTAATAGGCAAATATTGTGGAAGCTAAGTCCTATTATTTTAATAGGAAAATTCTAAAATTGGGAGGATAGCGAAAATACCCAATTGGCCCATAACACCACACTTTTATTTGCAAAGCCTAGAATTGTTAACTGGAGAGCCATAGGGCATCTTGCAAACGTCTAGAAGGCCAATCGAGTTCCAAAGGAGATTGTGCACTAGGAAGGTGGAGGATGGACCGATTGATCATTGGTGTTCTTGAAAAGTTGGAGCACTTTATAGGAAAGTAAAGTTCCATTAGGTTTTATTGTAAGATATAACATTGTACTTACAAATTTTGACTAGTGGAATGGTTCGAAAAGAACTCGAGACGTAGGCTATTGATGAACTCCGTAATCAATCCATGTGCAAGTGTCATTTATATTCTTGCATTATTTTGGATTGTTTTACTTAAAACGGAGTAAAATTTTATTAGTAATTTTAATAAGCCTATAGGGGTCTGAAGGTCGAAAGTAAAAAAATATTAAAATTTTATCAATAATTTTAATAAGCCTATAGGGGTCACTCACCTTCATTATTGGTCACCTATGTGTTGATGGATGATCGATATATTCTCTAGTAACTGCAAAAAAATGATATCCTATGAAACTCTAAAACACATCAAATCCTAAAAATAAAGATGCAAATGTGGAGTTGGACTGACCACGACGGCCTTTGATTGAGTGAGTTTACAACCAATCATTGCACTACATTTTAGAATCCATGTAGTTCTTATGTGTGTGTGGAGAAATCATGCCCTAGGAATCTCTTTTGCAAGATGCACTTATCAACAAGTGATAGATAGTTGTGGCAATGTAAATAGATGTATGGATGGTAAAATGAACTTCCCTCCTATGCGTATATGCAAAAATATTGTCCCTTATCGCTTGAGTGAGTGTTTTTGGATGCTTTGATTCTCTTAGAATGCCTTTGGATGCAATATTAGGTGGTGATAATAGATGTATAGGGTTTGGTACTTTATTTTGGTCACATAGCTTTGTATTTATATGACTCCCTTATTTGTATTTTGTAATTGATAGCTAAAAGGATGACCCATAAGAAAACAAGATGCCCAAAAGATAAAAAAGGCCCAAAATAGGTGAGTAAGATACAAAGAGGTCGGGGGCACCCAGAGGGGATGAGGGTGTGTGGGTGCAAGCATCCTCGCTAGGCTTTGGTGTCTGTGGTTAAGAAAGATAAAGAAACAAAGATCAAACTGGATGTGGGGTGTGTAAGACCAAAGAAGAAACCATAAAGACATAAAAGAGGCTAAAGATAGATGTCAATTACTAGTTTTATTGCTTAGAAATCATATGAATAGTGGTATGTGATTAGGACCTATAAATGTACCCAAGTGTGTGATTTAGTGTCTACATTTTCCCACTTTATGTTGTTGAGTGAATAATTGATAACATAAAGTAGATAAGAGATGCGTACTGATAACCATGTAGATCAATGGCAAAAGCGTGCTAAGGAGACAAGAAAAAGTGTGGAGTGATAAAAATGAAGCATGGAAGCTAAGGAAGAGGAAGTGACCCTAGGGGTGAAAAGCATAATAAGTTATATTGTGTTGTACCTATTGTTGTTATCCTTTTATGCTTGATGATGTGGGGTTGCTTCTTGTTGTATTAAGGACAAACCTGTAAAAGAAGAGTGAAAGAGTAGTCAAAGTCGTGTATATGTGAAAAATTCGATCCAAGTATGTAAAAATGTGAAAATTAGTAAAAGGAACATGTGCACCTAATAAGTGAAGAGTAAAAAGAATAGAGAGTGTCCTAAATGAGTTTTTGGGTGATCTCATGCCACGATAGAAGAGTGTTGGGGAGAAAGGTCTAGTGTTATTCTAGAGCAGCATTAAATCATCCATCTATATTTGACCTCTTTTCTCTATCAAAAATTGTAACTACCCCTAGTCATAGGCACCCAAGAAGGGTCAGGAATTCCTAGGTGCTCATGTCTGTATCTTGGTATTGACATCTATGCTAATCTAAGGACCTAAGTCGAATCTAGGTTGTTCTGTGTTGTAAGCTGTGTTATGTTCCTATACTACATGGGCCTTTATCGTAGCTCTAAGTTGTTGTATGGGGTGATTGATTCACCCAATGTATGCCTCCTCATTTGGAGTGTATGTGATGTCTCTAGGAGGATGCATCCCAAAGGAGAGGACCAGACATATATCTAAAATCGATACTCTATGGGGAGGGTATGTGCATGGTAGAAACTAAGGCACATGCAAACAAAAGTGGCTCAAAACATGTGTTAGTGCAATCAAGACAAATACACATATAGAAGATAATGTATAATATAGCAAGAAAGAAGACAATGTAGACCATGAAAAGTGGGTTTCAAACATGGGACATCACTCATAATGTCACAAGATAATCGGGGCCAAGATAGACAAAAGTATACAAGAAATGAACAAGTGATACATAGGGAAAATCCCACAAATAGTGGCATACAATAGAATACAAGAGCAAGAAAAGTATCGACAACCATGGTAGAAAATAGTTCCTACAAATAAAATGTTGCACATGAAGCACCCGTTAGCATGTTAGAAAGATAAAAAGTATGTCAAGATGTGTATGTATTGATAGAGTAGTGTGCTAGTAAGAATATGAATTAGTATAAAATGAAACAATAACAACTGTAATGTGTACGAAAGTAGATTCCCCAGGAGCCTCGGTGGGACTAGTAAGAGGTATAATGACAAGCATACATGTTGCATGTAAGGATATGTAGAAAGTATACATTCACAACTAGATAACAAGTGAATGCACATGTGTATATAGAAAAGATAATGACATACGAAGTATCTATCTAGCATGAAAACAAAGTGTACATGTAACTAGTATAAGCAAACAAGAGTATGTGTAACCAAGATATGTAGTATGATGTGAATGAGTGAGATGGAATGATATGCAATGTGAGTGATAGATCAGCATGCCCCCTAATCGAATGTGGATGAGCATGATATGAGGTTCATTTATAAGAGACCCATCAACAATCAAGAATGAATGATAGAATAAGAGCGCATCATTGGGAAATGGTTTGATAATGTACGATAAATAGATAGAAAATGAAGCATAGAGCATAAAGAGTGTGAATGTGGTGAGCTTTATTTCAGATTTAGACACCTCAAAATTGAGTATGAACTATAGAACTAGAGTGCATCATAGGGTAGTGTGATGTGTGAGAATGTGATGCTAGAAAGATGTGTCATGAATGTGCAGAGTGTGAAATGTGTCATGTGTATGATGTGAGGTTCATGGATGTAGTATTCCCTCAACATTCAAGTGTGAACCTTAGCATGAGAGTACTTCATAGGGTAATGATGATACAATTTATGTGTATGATGCATGAGGAATACTATATGCAAAGTGCAGAGCGGAAGAGTACAAATGTGAGACACTGATAATGCTAAGAGAGGGAGAATAAGCACGATGCCCCCAAGTGTTCCAATGATGGAGATATATGTGGTGACATGAGAGATACCATGCCATTATGGGAGAGCATTATCTATGTGTCATGATAAGAGAGAGAGCCAACAAAATGGTAGGAAGAAGCAACAAGTAGGACCATGTCATGGTGGTGGAGTTTGAAATGTGTCTTGACCATCAATATAAGGAGTAGTTTCTTTGACAAAAATTATTGGTTGGAGCTTATGTGGGATTGATGATGCTGCAGAAGACTTGATAGGAGAAGAGGGTGGACTAATTTTGAGAGGTGGTTGTGTAGTTTGACTTGGTAATGTCATAGATGACTTGAGAGGAGTGAGACTGATTTTGAGAGGCGGTTGCTTAATTTGAGTGGATTGCATAGGTATTGTTTGAGTGACGGAAGAAGAAACATTAGAAGTGATGGCATGATGCTCATTAGACATATATGAATAAAATTTAGGAACCTAATGAGATGTAGCAATTGGAGATGAACATGTAGGAGCATTTTTGTAGTAAATGAAATGAGACCATAATGCTTAAGGTGGCAAATTTGTCACTTAAGAGCATAATAATCATTGTCATTATGTCTATTGATTCAATGATAATTACAATATGGATGACCTTGATATTTTGCAAGCCTATAAGGAGGATAGCAAAATGAGTAGATGGCAAGATGATCAATTGATGAGTGAGGAGATGTGGAAGAATATCTTGTTGTTTAGTATTGAGATCAAACTTTAGAGTGCAGGGGAGTAGTAAGACTTGGGGTTCAATGATATGAGCACATGTAGAAGACATAGAATGAGGATGAGAAGAAGAACTAGCATGAGCCTGAGAAGCATCCTTAAGATGTTGGATTTTATATTTTAGAGATGTAATCATGGATTCCATAGCCTAAAATTTATCTTGAAATAAAGAATGTAAAGCTTGAATTGATTTGCAAATAGATTGATTAGAATTAGGACCAAGAGAGTCATCAGAAGATGATCGAAGATAGCACTGACTTGAGTAGGTGGTGTATCTAAAGGGAGGCAGATATTTTGTATGGCTCCTTGGAGAGAATATTTCCAAGATGGGTGCATTTGAAGTAATGAAACAAAGGAGACTTGAAAAATTATGAGAAATGAGAGAAGAAAAATGAGGATCTAAGAGTATTCGAATGTGGGTTTGCCAAATGATTTAACATATATCAAATTTTTAAAACCCTAATTGTAGAGTCACATGTGATAAATAAAACACTAAAGTATATATATGACATAAGTAATAATCTAAATAGAAATAAAACCCTAGGTGCAAAAGAGAGGATAAAAGACTTAGCTGATTTCATAATTGATCCCGAAGTATGTTGGACTGGAAAACTAGTAAACAGGAGGAGAAAACTATCGCACCTACACAGAAAAGTTTGTAGCTATCTGGATAAGCTAGACCAGGGCACTTGGAATGGGTCAAGGGAACCTAGGTGTTGGAGATATCTTTTGGGTTCTCGTGATTGTGAAAATGGTCAAAAAATGATTCTTCTTGTATTGGAAGATGGTTTCTCACCTTCCCTATTGGTCATTTGTGTGTTGTTGGATGATTGCTATATTAATCTATATCCTGTAAAACCCCAAAACACATCAAACCCTAAAAAATAAAGATGCAAATGGGGAGTGGGAGTGACCCAGTGAGGTCACCCGACTGAGTGAGCTTACAACCAAGCACTACACTACATTTGAGACTCTATGTAGTTCTTTTTCATGTGTGCATAAATCATGCCCTAAGAAGCTCTTATGAAAGACGCACTTGATAATGAGTGATAACTAGATGTGGCAATGTAAATAGGTGTGTGGATGGAAAAATGAACTTACCCTCCTATGTGTGCATACGAAATTGTAGTCCCTTGTCCCTTGAGTGATTGTTAGATGGATGCTTTGATTATCTTATAATGCCTTTGGATGCAACCTTAGGTGGTGATAATAGATGCTAAGAGCTTGGTCCTTTATTTTGGTCACATAGCTTTGTATTTATATGATTCCATTATTTATATTTCATAATTGACAGTGAAAAGTCTAACCTATAAGAAAGCAAGATTCCCAAAAGAGAAAAGAGGCCTAAAAAGAGGAGAGTAAGATATAAAGAGGTCGGGGGCACCCAGAGGGGATGAGGGTACCTGGAAGTTGGCATCCTAGGTGGGTATTGGTGTCTAGAGTCAAGAAATATAAAGAAATTAAGATCAGATTGGGTTGTTGAGTGTGCAATATGAAAGAGGAAAATAGAAAGATAGAAAAAGGCCAAAAATAGATGTCAATTACTAGTTTTCTTGCTTAGAAATCATATAAATAGTGGTATGTGATTAGGACCTAGAAATGTACCCAAGTGCATGATTTAGTGTCTACACCTAGCTAGCATAGGTGATGGTACATGATGGTTGGAGTTTCTTGGTGGCTTGATGATCATGGTAGCAACATGGAGAGGATGTTTGGGGAGTTTTTATGCTCTCACATGAGTTTCATGATTCGGGTACAAGTTGAAGTCCAAGATTCAGGTGCTCGTCTAGACCAGGTATAGGTGCTTAGAGGCATGAGGATGAGTCATAGAGACATGTGAAATCATGGATGTATGTAGGTGAGTGATTAATGATGTATTAGGGTTTTTAGGACCTTTTAGAGAGGTTTCATGATGAGTTATAGTGTTGGTTCAATTGACCCTAGCCTAAACCATGCAAAACCCCAAGGACTAGTCATGTAAATGAGATGGGATGAGAAGATGGAGACCTATTTGAGCTATGAAGATGATTTTATATGATGCATAAGGGTGTCCTAGAGGTGTGAAAAAAATTGATTCATTCGAAGAATAATTTGTAAGTTATGTTGTTTTTGGTGAAACATTGTTAAGCAGAAGGTGATTTCAAACTCAAATTGCACCTTCTGATACTCACCATGAATTTTGTGATTTGCATTGGACATTTTGGCTTTCAAGTATTATTTTTCATTGAGTTAAGAAGGTTTCAAAAAATAATGATGTCATTTCATTGTCATATTTTTATGAACGAATGTTAAGAAGGTAAACAACTTTTTGTGTGCTTAAGACCCTAACTTGAAATTAGTAGTAGAGATTTGCTTCATATGTACCCAAAATTAATTGATTGTGCTAGTATGATGATTTTATGATGTAGAGGACTCCTATAGGTTTCTAGAAAGGTATGGTAGAGCATGTGGTGATGAGTGGACCCCACTTGAAAATGTAAGTTTATGAAGAAGTCTAGTTTGAGACAAGGTTGTCCAAAGGAGTTGCAAAATAAATCAAAATTTTTTTTAGCATGGGAATTTTACTTTATTTCCATGATGGTTTCAGATCATGTTTCATATTCTAGAGTGCTCTATCTATGAAGAATGGTCATAAGGCAATTTTAGGCATTTTAAAGCCATTTTGAGATTGGCTTGGTCAAGGTCTTCCACATGGATTTGGAAGGAAATATGACATGTTATGGAAAGAGGATTAATATATATTTCCAATGGTGTATATTTTGTTCCTTGATGATGAGGTTTTATAGGTCTTCCAGCTCAATTTGTGGAGAATAAGGTTGCTGATTTTTAGGACAATATTATTGCTCAGGTTGAAATAATGAGATGAATGAGGCATGAGATGGATTAGATGATGATTTATATTAGTTGGAGAGTAAAGAGGGATGATTTTTTTCCTATTTAAGGCCTTTAAAGGTCTTGAAAGTGGCAAAAATCATGCAAACCAATTGAGACCGTAAAAATTCTTTATGGGAAGCTTGTTTTGGTAAAGAGGAAAGTTGGTGTGGTTTGCACATATGGATGTTTCAAGATCTCAAACATGTATGTATGTGATAAAAAGTTCCTGATGATTCCAATGAGTGGCTACATGCCATAGTTGATGTGTTCTTGGGTGGTATTGATGCCCAAAGGTGAAGACAAGGTCCTGGAAACAATCTGTTTGGTGAAGGATATGAGCCTTTTTGGTTGTGTTATGAATAATTTGATTGGTGCAAGATAATTAACGACCATGGATGGTGTTTTTATGTTATATTTGACATGTTTGGTGAATTTGGGAGCTTTAATAATCATGGTTTTGGTGTTAGTGGTTTTTTCTCATCTAGGTGATGGGGTTTTGAGCCATTTTTGGGCTTGTTGAGTGCATTTGGGCATGACCGACCTACATGGGTCAATTGTGAATGTTTTTATGAGTTTGGTGTTATGTTTTAAGTTTTAATGGTCGAAATAAAGAGGGAAATAATGTGCTTTATGTTTTTGAGTTAAGAAGGGCATACAACAAGGGTTTGAATTCAAATGTGAACTAGTCGAGTGAGAGGGAAAAATTATGACCCAAGAGAGAGAGAGAGAGAGTGTGTGTGTGTGTGTAACATTTATGAAGGGATATATTAAAAGGTGTGAAAGGATGATGCAATTTTATTGAGCATGGGTGTAAGGATTTGAGATCAAAACAAGTCATGTTTGTCCAAGTTTGAGCAAGTTAGAAGGAGATGTGTTTGAAGGATTTTAGAGTTGATTCTTGTGATCACAATCAGCTAAGTTATTTAACATATATTCAGTGATATTCTTATCAAAATATTATGTGATGAGTCATATTCATACAAGTATCTTATTATGAGTAATATCAACAAGGGTTTAGGGGTTGGTGTTAATTATGGGATTAGTGCCTCACTAAAGAAATCTCTCGCGATGTGTAATATTCACTTGAGTCTTTGTTGTGTGTAATATAAGAAAAAAATTTAGTTGGTTTTCTTCACCTTAAGGTTTTCTATATGACTAAAAATCAACACATGAATTTTAGACCGACTCGATCTCCCGAGGTGTCTTGTCGGGATAGCTGCAATGTGCAAGATTATGGGAAATATTGAAAAGGAGCTATAGGAGAGTTAGGGACTAAGAACGGGTAGTGTGAATTCCTATGAGATGAGATGGCCAAGAGGGAATTAGAGGCTATGTATGGGTAGCATAAGTTCCCTATGCTTTTATGTCACAAAGTTTATTTTAAGCAATTAAGAGAAGTAAATCTAACTTAATTAAAAGACAAATGTGTTTTAATCTCTTAACTAACTAAATTCATTCCCGATTAGTTGACAAAATAAAATTAATGATTTAATATAATTACTTGAAATCAAATTAATTTTTTTAATATTGGTAAATAGTTTTTTGAAAGGGACTATACCCTTGTGTACAAAAGGAGGCCTAAAAGCCTGAATAAGAGAGAGGAGCAGAGAAGCTGTATCAAAGCACAAAAGTTACAGCAAAGAACACCGAAGCCTAGAAACAGCAACACAAACGAGACTTAACAGCAAAACAACGGCAACAAAAGCAAGAAGCCTACGGCAAGAA
Organism: Taxus wallichiana var. yunnanensis; assembly: GCA_018340775.1. Taxonomy (NCBI): domain Eukaryota; kingdom Viridiplantae; phylum Streptophyta; class Pinopsida; order Cupressales; family Taxaceae; genus Taxus; species Taxus wallichiana. The sequence goes on from CM031237.1 coordinate 891,944,465, forward strand.
GCGGTAGTAAACGGACTACTTCTTGGCCGCTTGATCAATACTCATCTTTACTTTTTTCCAAGCATGATACATACCCAGCGTGGTCATATGAGCAGCATCCGTCTTATCGAGCTCCTCTCTGGTTCTTTTACTCTCTTTCTCATTGCCCCAAAGAGTAATCGGGACACCGCTGAGATGCGAAACACTTCTTGCATGACCTTCGATGAATTCCTCTATGGCCCTGAATGCTGCAATATTATACTCATGCCTAGTCTTCGTTTTCCCAAGGCGGGAGTCAGGAGGTCTGGATTTTTGTATATTTCATCAAGTGGCTATCGCAATGCTCCCTTCTCCTCAATGCTTTTTTTTTGCCTTTTTGCTTAGCAAGATTTTTACCTCATCCTTCCAATTTAAGCTCACCTCTAAGGCCTCCAATCTTCTAGAAGGGTTATCCGTTGGTGCCGCCTTTGGGACCTGGGCACTACTAATGTTCAGAGATCACGAGCAATGTCATCCAAAGGTTCATCCCCTCGGCAGAGACTCAAGGTTGAGTCTCCTAGAAGCCCCTGGTGACACGTTTAGAAGTAGAGACGGTGTGTGGGTGGCAAAAGCAAATAGGAGGAAAGAAGGAGAAGCATGAGCAGCCTGCGATGGGGGCATCAAAGACCGGGCGGGGGCAGCAGCAGGGACAAGCAGGGAGACAGGGGCTGGCAGCAACGGAGCCCAACAAAGCCGGGCCGGAGAGGAAGGGAGACCGGGAATTTGATAAGGCGGTGCTTGTGAATAAGGTAATAAGCCCTGGTGAAGGGGAACCGCCTGGTATGCTTCTTGGAACTCCAAAATGGAGCGCTCAAGAGAGTTTAACGAGATAGTGGGGAAGCAAACCAACCTACTCCTACGAAAGTGATTCAAAAAGACAAGATGCTTGGCAGGACAAGAACAAACCTGCCTTCCAAGGATATGTAGCGAATCATCATGCGGGTGACTTCATCATCATACGGAGAAGGAATTGAATTAACAATGCTGCAGACCTGCGGTGTTGAATATAAGCTTCTCCTCCTCCTCCACAAATCTTCTCTCTTCACCTCTTTGATAACCCTCTTGTTGAAGAAGCGGTATCCTTCCGAAGTGAGGCGCCGCCTTGGCTATGAGTTCGTCATTAATAAGAATCTTCGCCCTCCATAGTCGACCATCCTCTCATTCCACTCCTTGGCAAAGCGAACAGAGATGCTTTGATCATGCCCTGCGCACTCTCTCCACAAAGTTGGTGAATCCGCCAATACTAAGAATGTTCCGAGCTCGGTGTTATCTTTCCGGTGTGGTCTCGCACACGGCTCAATCGGCAGGGAGGCCCTCCCATCTTCACAAGGATGTGCTGGTTACAACAATTTTCAAAATACCTTGGGCGTTGAGAGTGGTTCATTTCTCACGTTGTGGGTCGCATAAAAATGGGAATCAGAATGCCGTTGGTCCTCCCACGAACGGCCAGAGGATTGCGATCCGAGTCTGCGTGGAAGTGCGGCGTGAAAACCCTTATCCTCGTCGGCTTTCACCTTGTAGTTATCTTCGGTTTTCGCGGAGCTTGGCAACCGAATATCAACGACATTTATTGTACTTCCCGCGTGCGCTGTTTTTAAATTTAGATAACTCCACTTGAAGTTTCTAAACAAAATCTTGCTATCATTTGGAGTAGATATCATATGCCACGCCAAATAAACTAAAACAAGACTCATGGAAGAATTTATGGATTTCCTCCAAAGATTAAAGCATATCTTTAGGGATTGTTTGCGTGTGAAGGTCCGCATGTATCCCTTTGTTGTGAAGCCGATTAGGGATACTATCATTATCCCAAATAGTGAAATTTAAATTAATGCCATAATTGGCCATTGCATCGGCCAGCTTGTTTCCTTCCCTGTAAGTATGTATGATTCTGATGCTGTTGAAGGTATGACTGATGCTTATGGACTCAGAGATAAAATCTTTGATAAAATAGGAGAAGAGGACTGATTAAGCAGATTAATAATATTAAGGGAGTCCCCTTCAACAATGAGGTTCTGGATATTTTGGGCCCGAGCAACTCTCAAACCCCAGAGAACAGATAAAGCTTCTGCAAAATGATTGGTTTGGATTCCCATTTTTCCAGCATATGCAACAATCAAATTACCTTTATGGTCCCGTATTGCTCCTCCTCCAGCTGCTGTTCCAGGGTTCCCCTTAGAGGCACCATCAAAGTTCAGCTTGAACCAATTGGATTCAGGGGGATGCCATTTGACCAAAGATCTATCCACACTATTCCCGGGGTTGCTCCAATATCCGATCTGCCAATTTGATAAGATGTGCTTTTCATTTTCAGGGTAACAATTGTTCTTAGGAGGTTTAAATCTGGCCATGTCCTCTTTGATGCCTTGGGAGATCTTGCCAGTAGTGAGTTTAAAATTCTGCTTCTTATTTCTAAAAACTATATTATTTCTATCCTTCCAGATCCTCCAAATTAAATGCGGGATGGCTAATTTCCAGATTCTTTTGATAGCACAATGTCTGAATGGTGGGTTCCATTGGTTCCACAGCTGAGTAAGATCCTCCGGCATCACCCAGAGAGCTTCAAATTTGGAAAGGACAAAGTTCCAAACTCTAAAGGCATAATCACAAATGTATGAACAGATGTCTAATGTCTTCATAGCTATTCCTACAAAGGTGGCACCAATCGGGAATGATAAATCCTCTTTTCATCAAATTGTCGGTGCAGAGAATTTTACCTCGATGGCCACCAAAGAAAAAAATTTATTTTGGGGTTAACTCGTGCATCCGAGATCAAGTTCCAGCTTAAAGTCCGATTGTTATCATGGAAAAGACCTGCATAGCCAGTGATTATTTGACCGAGTATTTACCCTCGTGTGAATTGCTCCAGATCAGCTCATCCTTGGAATCCAGCTGACACAAAGGGAAGAGATCCAAAAGGTCTTGGAGGGAGGAAATAGTCTGTTTCAGTTCAATACTCTCCATAGTAAGTCTTTTCCAATTCTTGTTGGTGCCATTTCCATCAATGTAGTCCTTGACTTTAGTTCCATATTTTCTTACAAGATCGTCCTTAGCGATCCCAAATCTCTCCAAGAGATTATCATTGGACCAGTTATCCTCCCAGAAGTTAATGTCGCTGCCATCCCCAATTTTCCATTTGCTTCCCTTCTTAATGAAGTTTCTACTCTTAACCAGATTATTCCAAAAAATGGAACCATTGGGGAGTTGCTCATCATGCAGATAGGAGTAAACAGCTTGCTGATTCAAGTATTTTGTTTTAATGACATCAATCCAGGGTTGTTTCTCAGAAAGCAATCTCCAGCCCATCTTAGCAATGAGTGCCTCATTCATTTTCTCAATATTTTTTATTCCCACCTCCCCTAGATTTAGGGTGCGAGACTTTATCCTGTGCCACAAGGTGAAATCTGAACTTTTCTTCCATGCCTTGCCATAAATTTTTTTAAATCCTTTCAATTTTCTCTACGAAGGAGGAAGGAATTTTGAATAGTGACATGATATATATGGGCAAACTTTGGAGTGTGCTTTTAATGAGAAGGCACTTCAAAGACTAGAGAAGTGGTCCCTTTCCAACCGGCCATTTTTTTCTGAAATCTCCAATAAATCATCCCACACCGTGTGAGAGACTTTCTTCGTGCAAGAGGGAGGCCTAAGTACGTTCTGGGCTGGAAGAGTACCAATTTTACACCTGCAATTTTAGCAATCTTGAGTTGTCTTTCCCTCAGGGGTGTTAAAGAAAAAAGGATGCTTTATGTAATTGATCTCTTGCCCTAAGGATTCATAAAGCTGCGCAGAAGAGCCTTGATAGCTTTTAGCTTCAACCACCGAGGCCAAGAAGAAGGATAGTGTAAATGCAAACCGTTGATGAGAGACAACTTGGCTGAGAGAAGTGGGTTTAGAACCATTTAAAAGGCCGTCTTCCACCGCTCTGCTAATTGTTCTACTAAGGCTGTCAGCCAGAAGGATGAAGAGAAGGGGGGAGATGGGGTCTCCCTGCCTTAGACCTCTGGCTCTTTGGTGAAGAATCTCACAGCTCTCCATTAACAACCCACAGAGAACCAACTGTAGATATACATGATTTAACAATTTTTCTAAACTTTTCTGTGAACCCAAATTTAGATAGAATCCTGTCAAGGAAGACCCAAGAAACTTTGTCAAAGGCTTTATTCATGTCGAGCTTAAGGATCATGTTTGCCTTTTTGTTATTTTCCATAGAATGCATAGTTTCGTGTACCATAATCACACCGTCTTGTATTATCTCGCCTTTAATGAAGCCACTCTGTTGCTTTGAGATGAGATCCTTCATTATGAGTGCACCTGGACATAATTTTGGTGAAGATTCGAAAAATAGCATTGACCATGATGATGGGTCCAAATCCTTGAAATCTTTTGCATTCATTTTCTTAGGTGCCAAAGACAATGTGTGTGTTATTGAGTTCTTTTAGAAGATTTCCCGATCTAAAAAATTCATTAACCGCTTTGAGAAGATCCTCCGAGCATATTTCCCAGAATTTCTGAAAAAAATTAATGGAGAATCCATCCGGTCCAGGAGCCTTATCCCCCTCAAGAGAAAAAACAGCCTTTTTTAGCTCATCGAGCGCGACTGCTTTAGTGATATCTCTGAATTCTCGGTCTTCAATATCATTCTGGGGGATTGCCTCTAGCATGAAGGAAATAGCTTAGGATTACGACATTACTCTCTCTAAGAAGATTTTTGTAGAATTCAAGTGCTTGCTTTTAATGCTTTGTTTGATTTTTAGTAATACTTCCGTTGCTTTTAGAAACCTCTAATATCCTATTACCGGCTCTCGTGCTTTAGAGTGGTCATGTGAAAGAACTTTGTATTCCCGTCCCCTCTTTAAGCCGAGGAGTAGCCCTTGATTTAAGGCGCCAAAAGGAACCGCATATCGTGTGTAACCTTTAAAGAATTCTCTTTTCATTTACTTCATCTTCAACTGATCTCCCCATAGTATCCATTTTTAACTCAAGATCCCAAGCTTCTGTTTTAATTCTTTCTTTTTTCTCAAGATGTTTCAAAAACATTTTTGTTCCAAAGTTTGACTTGTTTTTGACATTTTTGAGTTTTGGACCAATCAGACTTTGAGGCAAAAGGCCTTCCCCATTCCAATCCCACCATTCCTTTATTCTATCATAGATATCAACGTGCTCCATCCACATTTTTTCAAATTTGAATGAGCTTCTTGCAGGTTTGGTCCAATTTAGAAAGCTTAAAGCAATCGGATTATGATCCGATCCACCTCGGGGGGAAGAGAGGTAAAGTCTTGGCTAAGAATCCAGCTTTTACGAGATAAGAGCCCTGGCTCCGCCTCACCCGAATGAGCCCCTTTCCCACCCTTCTATTATTCCAAGTATACTTATTACCATGCAGATCCACATCAATGAGGTTTTGTTGAAGGTGATAAAATCAGCAAAATCCTCCATACCATTAGAGAAGGTGGGGGTTCCCCAAACTTTTCGGCCTGGGGTTTTAGGGGAGTTGAAATCTCCATGATAAGCCATGCTAAGCGTAATCAGGTTTGGTTTCTAAAGATTTTAAGATCAGCCCATAGTTTTCTTCTACCACTAGCAGAGTTAGGGGCATAGATATTAGACAAGATCCATTCACACTTTTTTCAATAGTGACAAACTTAATTGCAAGATGATTAAAATTATCACTAAGGATCATACCAAGACAAAGGCCTTTTATCCCAAAGAGTCACACCCTCAGGAAGCACCACGAGAATCAACAAATGCCATAGCATTCGTGAGCTATCCCAAAATTATTTTTAATATTATCCATGGTCATTGCTTTCATCTTAGTTTCAAGAATCAAAATGTTGGGGTTATGAGTCCCGTAACTCCTTGATGTTTTCTTTGCTTAGAGTAACCAGTTAAGGCCTCTAATATTCCAAGATATGATCTTCATATGGAATGGTTGGTAGTTGATTTGCTTGGTGGTTCGGTTGTCACCGAACACCATCATGCAATATCCTCTCTCGTTTTCTTAGCTCAGAGTTTTTTTAGAGGGTCTTCCTCTTTCAAGCTTCCTCCAAAATCAGCTAATCGTCTAACCAAGATCACGGAGGTAGAGGTGTCCCAATTTGTCAATTTCCTTTTTTCTTTTCACTATAAAGTGATTCGGGATCCTTTCAAAACCTTCCATTCTTTTTTTTTTCTTTTTTGAGATGACCAAAGTGAACCCAGTCCGGATCTTCCTTTTCCTGAAGCGGGCGTAATCTCCCCTTCCTCTTGCTCTCCTTATGAATATTGACAGAGTGTGATCGCAATGCACCGCTCACCGTTGACATGCCGAGGTAAGGCGGATCCTCACCCCTTTCTCTCCGAGGAAGGGGAGAGACCTGTGGGCTCAAACACCCTCATATCCTCCTTGATATAAGCTTCCTTTCTAACGAAAGGGATTTCTTTCTCTTCCGAACCGGAAGGGATTAAATAGGTCTTCTTTTCCATGGTAGGCGTGATCCCCTACCTTTTGTTCTTATGAATACGCCGAGTATGATCGTAAGCGCTTTGAGGCTGCAATGACTCTCAATGTAAATCGGCTGTTGAAATGCTGAGGTAAGGGGCCGGATCCGCATTTCCAGCCTCCGTAAGAGAGGATCGCCAGGTTCACTCACATCCATATTCTCCTTGCTGCAAGCTTCTCTCTAATGAATGTCGTGATTTCTTTCTCATCCGAACTGAAGGGATTACACCTTCTTGTTCGCTCACTTCCCAAGGAATCTTACAAGCAAGGTCATCCTTCACGTGTTTGAGATGCCTTCATAGTTTTGACCACTACTTCTTTGTTGGGAAGCTTATCAGTAGCATCTTTGGGACGCCTGCACAAGATGTTTCTTAATATGAGTTCTAAAACCCCCTTTTTTCTTTTTTTTTCCCCTACTATTTAACTGCACATTTCTCCGTGTTTGGGACCTTTATCTTTGATTTTCCTTTCTGGCTTGGATCCTGACTTTGTTTAGATCGCACACAATCTCAGCTGAATGTAGAAACCAAAAGAGGGGTCTTCTTCTTGTCATAGCTGGCCGAGAGTGACCAATGCTTGGCATCGCTTACATCTTAAGGTCTCAACTTCAATTCTTTTGAGTCCATGATCCAAATCTAGTTTTCAATATTATGTGCCTGGGAAACTCCGATCAATGGGGAGACAATGCGTAACCGAGCAAAAGCAAGCCCGGATCTCTCTTCGTGGGTCCATCTAATCCAATAGTGAGCCAAGGGATTTTGCAATATTTAACATAAAGATTTCATCATCCCATAGAGATGCAATGGCAATCCACGGTAGCCTACACCGATAGGAATGGTGTTTATGTTTTTATTTGGATCAAAACCCGGATACCATTTTTTCAAAAAAAGATTCATATTTCCCAACCACCAGGGGGCCTCCCAAGTAACACCGAATCTAAATCCTCTTGTTGGTTAAATTTAGCCAAGAAAAACCTTTTGGCATAATGGTAATGCTTAGGGCTCCCTTGGGTTTCCATTTTCTCATAGCCCATTTTCTAATGAAATCAATATTAGGTCTAGAGCCAAGAAACTTACCAACGAGGAGAGGTTTGTTTTGTTTAAAGCTCTATCAACAAAACCATCTGGGACTCCTAAGACAGTGGCACCCTCTTTGTCCATTTCCCATGTGAACTGCTTGCTTTTCGGACCCACCTTGAGGTTAGGGCTTTGAAAAAGCTTATTCCAAGCCAAAGCTAGTCAGTTGGATCAACGAGATCTGCTTTTCCTCAGCCAAGTTTTGTCATATTGGCAGACTTTCCATGGAGCAGCTTTAATCGGGAGAGACCGCACCCTCCCGCTTTTTCGACTTTCTTACCCATGTCTTCAAACGCCTACATGGGCTATAGCTCAGCCTTTCCTCAAGCATTTTTAACCGTGGTTCGCAGACATTCTGCAGCCCAAAGCTATAGAAACCATAAAACCGTGTCCTCGTAGATCTCTCCATCGCTAGATCTCTCCATCGCTAGATCTCTCCATGTCTTGAAATGAAATTAATTAAATAAAGAGGATAAAACAAATAAAAGTAAACTAATTAATCTAATCTAATATTTTTGTATTTTATGTTTACTGGAAAACAAAAGAAATACGCATAGATAATTAAACTTCTTCTAATTAATTAAAATTGATTCTACACTAAAATTAACATAACTAAACAAGTAAATAACTAGATGTGGCTATTTACCTATGTAGAGTGGATCTAATCTATCCTAATAAATCAATACTTTTCTAATTTGTACTTGTGGATCTACAATCTCCTCTATTCTTTCCTCGGAGTCGAATGAAGAAAGAAAAGCTTATCGAAGCCATTCTTCCCCTAAAACTTCCTTAAGAAACAACAAGATCTATGGAAGATTACAAAAATGAAGAGAAATTACAATAACACTAAATGGATGTAGAAGCTTCTTCTAGAAAAAGTCTCGTGCAAACCCACAGGGATAGGCAGGGAAACAAATTTTAGTAGAAGCTTTGTGTGAATAAAGGAAAGCTACAAAACTAATATACTCTAAAAGAATGTGGAATAATATCTACTAAAACAAAGAAAAGCTTTAAGAATCCAAATGCATCCCCAACCTGGAAATTATAGAATTGTGACAATGTTAGAACTGGTTTTGGTTTGTTTTCCCCTCATCTTCTTTCCAACTTGGTGTTCAAACGAGTCCAGGGAACTGTGCTGGCTTGTGTGGAAGAAATGATGAAGAAACGTTAGAGCTGGAATGGCTTGCAAGTAATTTGGTAGCAATGCAAGTGAGAGAATAACAAGGAAAGAGTACTGATCTTAGTTTTGTATTTCTTGGCAGGATTATGGGAAACATAATAGTGTAATTAAAAATAATAATCTCCAACCAATGCTCTGGATAGAAGCTTGGATCTTATAGGAAAAGGAAAAGAAATGGTCTAAGCCATTTGGTAGCCAAGAAACGCCACTCTCGAAAAAAAAGGGGTAGTTAACTCACAATTAACAACAGGAAGGGAAGGAGAAGTTGGTACGCATCAAATGAGCTCAAGAACAACCAAATTGGTTAAGAAACATGTGCTAAAATCAAGTTTGAAGAATTTGACATGTGTTCGTTCAAAACACACTTGGAAAAGGATTGGGAAAAATCACTAGAACCACCTTTCGCATAGAGGGGTGGTCGTGAATAATACCTCGAGGAAGTTGAGGGCAACCAAGACGATTGTGTAACCGCCACAATGGTTTCGTGACTTAAAGTCAAAAGATAAAGAAAAACTTAGTAGAGAATGATAAAGGAAAGTAGGAAAAGCATGGAAATGGACAAGGAAATCATTATAAGTTAAAAATATATATTGTAAATGGGAAATTGGAATTGAAATCCTTTGGAAAATATATTAATCATCATTGGGGATTTTAAATTGTTTTGACAATGTAGCACATGCAAAATTGGGTGCGTACATATTGCCCCCTCAGAGAAGCATTTTAGCCATGAAGAGGAGTAAAATGTAGAGTCGAGTATGGCACTCCCAAAATGGGAGTTAGAAGTTATACCTAACACGTCCGTGTATTGAAATGATGCCCATCCAAGCTTCCTGCTACCTACAAGATAAATGAGAATCAAGTGCAGATATAATAATGTAGAATTGACAAAACACTAAAATAAAATGAAAAGAGGACTTACCATGTCCGGGGATAGAAATATACCCACGCCAACACTATAGCCCTATAAACACACACACACACACACACTCAAAACAAAGTTAAAACATGTTATATATAACCAAAATCACTATTTTTAAAAATCATTTTCACTCACCCACTTAGAGATTTTTGAGCTCTGGATCACTTGTGATAGTTTTGCACATGAGTATAGTCAAATCAAGAGCATTCAGATGTGATGGAGGCCCCACCAATGAGAGGAGTAATGACTCAGAGACAGTGAGTTATTTTCATTTGTTTATTTTTAACCTATAATGTGAAAAAATTGAAAAATTCAACCTAGGGGGTTATTTTTGCTAATTTTGTAGTCAAAATGTTCACTAGGGGCACCACATGGGATGTGGATTTTATTTCATTAAAAATGTTTTTTTTTTGTCTTTTTGAGATTTTGGGTCTTAGGGTACGATGTACCCTACACGGACAAAACCACTAGGTGGTGGTTACGTAACTACCCCTTTGGAGAGGGGTGGTTACACTTCATGGTGATTACATAACCACCCTGCATTTGAGAGAGGTGGTTGCGTAATTGTCGAGGAGAGGCTAAAATTGACCAAGTATGAAGAAATTTTTTTTTTTTTGTTTTATGATGTTTTTGATGAGCTTATTATGCATGAGATGTTTCTAACTTGCTCTTTTTGGTGTTTTGGTAAATGTAGAGTTCATACATCAGATGGAGTCGGGATATAGAGAGTGTGATTGGATCCCTCCCATCTTGGATTCACTCACTCAGGTTGAGAGAGATACTTTGCACAGAGATGGGATATGGAGGATATCCCAGACACTACTAGTTGCACCACCTAGTTACTTGTTAGCTGATCTATTGAGTTATTGGGATGCGAGACCAAAAACACCTTCCATGCCTAGAGTCAAAGGGAGTGGACTATACTCTTGAGGATGTCTCCACAGGATTCAGGGGTTCTTTATACATGTAGGAGATTGAACATATCCAGTGCTACATCAGTGGTGTAGTCTCGCAGTTGGGATTTTTACATGAGAGATGTGTTGGCACACGATACTGGTGCCAAACATGGCATGAGGTTACTATTAGTTGCCTTTTCCCCTATCCCTACCTTATGCAAGGCCATTATTGACATCTTGGCTTCACACTTGGTTAGAGACAAGGGGGGACAAGTTACTCTACTATTGGGCTCCCATCATTTAGAGTATATAGGAGCATGACTGCATATATGCATGGGGTGTTGATATCTTAGGAGCCACATATCATGATCTTTACAAGGTTTTTCAACTAAAGGGAAAATCCCTTAGTCATCCTACATTAGTGACTAGTTGGGTCTATGAGCGCATGGTCCCTACTAGAGGGGTGTTGGGATAGCTGATCTTGGGGCTATTAGAGTAGTTAGATGGATAGTTATGGCTCCCTGAAGGGGAATATCATCTGTTGTGACACTTACTATAGATGATATGATTACATGGTCATACTAGGACATGGTTGACCTATGGAGTGAGGATTCCATTATTGTGGTGGCACACAACACTACCACATAGTTAGTAGATAGGACAAACTGGGTGGAGGTCCATCCAGTTCAGAGGGTGCCCAATAGTTTGGGTTTCCTTATATTGATGCCCTTCTAGTAGTTTCTATTATATATGAGGGATAAGAGAGGCTAGATATTCCCTAGAGGGGCAAGCTCAAGTGGACCATTGTTACACCCGGATCTCGATTGGCACATCGTAGGATGCCCCAGATATAACTAGGCTGGGAGGTGATTTTTAGATTGAGGTCAATCCCATGCACATAGTGGGGAGGAGGAGGAGGAGGAGGAGGAGGAGGAGGAGGCTAAGGAGGAGGAGGACCGAGAGGAGGTGAGGAGGATACGCGACACTAAGTGGATGGCCATGAGAGAGGCTTCCAAGATGATGGGTTGAGGCCGAGGCCGAGGCTAAGACTTTACACACATAGGTACTCTCCCTTCACATGAGGAGGGGATGGAGTCTTTTTTAGAAAATAGGTGGCTTAAAGGAGAATTTAGATGATTAAGTGCCCACAGTGGCCACCACCACCAGCACCAGCACCTAGTAGATCCATCCTGGAGGCCAGGAAATCCAAGTAATAAAAACACTCTTCTCTCAACTCTACTACTTAAAATAGAATTATTAGTGATTTATGTATTGTATTTTTTTTTTATTTTCAAATTTTTTCTAACTCATTGTCATCTTTCTTTAGTTTTGTAGCTACTACATATGGCTAGTGAGATCTTATTCATAAAATTCTTGTGGATACTTTCATACGCCCATGGGCATGACATGAGAGCTACTCATGGATGTGGGGTAACTAATCATGGTGGGGTGATAGCCACCAATGTATTTTCTCAAACATGGATTACTAGAGAGCTATGACCAAGACAAGGATTGAGCTTCATTGTATATCGGATGGTCAAGAGGAGACAATGACAAGAACATTCCCGTGAAGGCTACCACTGGGAGATCACCTGGTTCTTCATCTCATGGTCACTCTCTCAGTTTAGGCATGGAGGCTCTCACTCCCATCATAGGAGCCGTAACAGGAGTCCCATCATGCACCTTCATCTGGATCCCATAGAGAGGGATATGCCATATGCCTTTATTGCTTAGGATCATTTTTATTGTATATATTAATTTTTTTGGATTTTGTGCTCATTGCGAGCATTTTGACCACACCTAGGGTGTGATGACATTGTATACAAACTTGATTATTACACACACACACACACACATATACACACATGTTTCTTTTTTGGCTCAGATATCTTGTGTAAGAGTTTACTTGTTTCATGACTTGCTTCATCTGTGTACTCTTAGATGTGTAGAATCTCCGATGATTTTTATATGCTTTTATGAATGCATGTATGGATGATGATGATGATGATGATGATGTAAATGTGTAACAAAATTATTTCCTTCTTTTTTTTTTGATATATATTTTATATATATATATATGATGCATATGAGGATAAATTGTAAACTTAAAACTTTGGTTTTCAAGCAATATTTGGTATTTCTATTTTGTTGGAAAATTTGATGAAAGTGATATAATAATGAAATGAACCCACTCCATTCTTAACTCCACGTAACTAGTAAGATGCACGAGGGATCAACACAAGAGCCAAGAAGGACGTGAGTTATATGAATTTGATGAATGAAAGAAATGATATGAAGATAAGGTTTTGACAAAGACCCAATTAGGAAACTACAACTCAACTCTAGGCAAGGCTAACTATCCAATTTAAAATGTAGTTTTCTTGCAATTTTAACTAGACTTAGACCTGTAGATGGCCTCTTGATTGACAAAATATGGTTTTATGGATTAAATATCTTATAAATTATGCATCTAACTCATTTTATGATGATTACAAAGGACTTAAAGCACTTTTTATTTGTTGACTTGTTTACAACTTATTGATTTATTTGAAAGGACCCCTATGTCTTGCCCCATGCTACTAGTAAGAAGCATGGGCTCATCACCAAGGACAAGACATAGGTGAGTAAGGGAACTTCCCTCCTTTCCCAACCTCACACTACCAAGAAGCATAGGCTCATCACCAAAGGTTGGTAGGGAAAAGAAGTGTAGTTTTATTTGTAAAATGAAATTGTTTTGTATTTTATTATTGTTTGTTTATATTTATTTTTTATTTTATTGATTTTGAACTTTATGATTTTGGGAGGGAATAATTTCCCTAGCCCTTAACCCCACATAACCAAAGTAAGATGTGAGGGCTCACACCGAGGGTTGAATTAGGTGAACAAGTAATCCGGGTGAAATGTTTTAGATTGATTTTCAAAAGAGAGATTTTTAAGGAAATATGTGACACCAAGAAGTTTCTAGTACAGACTATGGGAAAAACACTAAGCAAGAAGTAGTCGTGAATAGAACTAAGTGTGTAGGTCTTGGTAGGATCAATGTCAAAAATTCATCTACTAGGATGATAAAGAGATTGAATAGTTTAAAGATGATGTAATGAATGGTTGAAGAGTATGATTAGAATGTTTTGCCAATTCACAAATTTTTTTGAAAGTTTCTTGAAAAATAAGTTTCTTATCACACAATATTATGGTATGATTATGCAAATGATATGTAATGGATTCAATAGTGTACATGTGAGGTTACAAATGACTATGCATGAATACATTTAGGTGAAAAAATTTGATGATTTAAAACTCCTCACCTTCCAAGGTACACAAATGATACACATGATCTTTAAAATTTCCGTTCTCTTGACAAGGGCCTACTATCTTGGGTTTAAACTTATAACCCTTGCCTATAGTTGTATATATTTGATCATCTAACCTTGGTGTGAATCCATCCATTTGAAAGAGGTCTTTGGGAACCTCTTCATCATGTTTTTGACATATTGTATTCGTGTGAGCATGACTAAGCTTGCTCATCTCTATTGTCTATGTAGGGAGTAGTGGTTACATTTGACATTTGTCACGCTATTGGATTATGTCATGTGGACACAATGGGCCTAGATTTTGACATATTTATGTCTAGACCAAGGCTAGGAATGGAGGAAGCCCTAGAGATGGCTTTGATGGGTATCATTTTGTTCTCAAAATCCTCTCCTTCCTTCATTATTTCTATCATGTTTACGCCTAGACCGAGATCATCAATAGGAAGAGAAGCTATACCAAGGAGGTTACCCATTCCTTATGGTTCAAAGGGGAGAAGGATCAATTCATCACTCTCTAAGAGTTTCATAATCTCTGTTGTGGTTTTGGTGGACACGTTTTCCACATATATTTATTTAACCTTATCTATTTTGCTACCTCAAACATTTTTGGGTTATTAGCCTCAACTTTTGAAACATTCAGGTACTCGTGACCAATTATTTCGATGGAAGCAAAATGTTTTACTAATTCAGAGGAGATCATATTCTAAATGGAGCCCTAGTTTTTTCTTGAGATTCTCCAGATGTATGTCAAAGGGTTTAGGATCCCCTTGAGCAACAAAGAACTTTCCAAGTGGAGAAATCTAACCTCTTGGAACAAAGTGGAGGGAATAGCCTTCATCCTAGTGAATCTAAGGTCTACCAAGGATCATGTTGTAATTTTTATCCTTTTCGATGATGTAAAAATATGTCAAGATGGTTTTAGCCCAAGGGAGACATGAAGAACTATAGTTCCAATTGAGGTAGCCTTAAGATTGTCATACCCTTGTAACGTGTTTCTTGTAGAGAAGAAATTTAGCTCCCCATATCCCAAATTCTTCAAGAAAGAGAAGGGAACCACATTCACATCAGCCTCATCGTCGATCATGGCTCTCTTAATGTAGTTATAAACATATACCTACAAAGATAAGCATAAGGATCACCTCTTTGGGCTATT
Source organism: Taxus wallichiana var. yunnanensis (assembly GCA_018340775.1). Lineage (NCBI taxonomy): Eukaryota > Viridiplantae > Streptophyta > Pinopsida > Cupressales > Taxaceae > Taxus > Taxus wallichiana. Next base: position 891,959,499 of record CM031237.1, read on the forward strand.
TCAACATTGGAAGGCATCTTGTTTATATAAAAAAAACCTAGTATCCCTATCACTCTACCCTAGAGGATGTATGTTGAATTCAATATGATTTATTTGAGCTCTAGGAGGAGGTGTAACATGGATTAGATTACCAAGACCCAATGCATCAAGCAACGTGAAACGATGTGTAGGGGAATTCTTCAACAAATCTAAAATGAGATGTGAGAAAAGGTCTTGTTCAAATATGATATCAAATCATAGGCTCCCACCGGTTTTGAGATTATAGGAACATCATCCTTGTGAGAAGGAATGAGTAGGGAGGGGTTGTGAAACGTATTCCCTTATCCAAGTTTTTGCATTAATTTCTGGTTCAACCTCTAACTCAACTAATCCAAAAATCTTTGTATTATTGTTTGAGCCAAGGTTAGGAGTAACTTAAGAGTTATTAGAAGTTGAGGCCTCATGGTTGTTATTCCCTATAGGAATACCATTTTTTATGTTTTGAGGATTCACCTTAACATATTCATGATGTTTAGGGAATGGATCCCGATAGATGCCTAGGTTTGCATTTTGAGGTGTGACGGGTCCTATATGACCAGGTTATGAGGTTCCTTCAAGATTTGCTAAGAACATGTCCACAAAGAGCTACCTTTGATTCTTGGGGAGTCTTTATATGAACTTGTTACAATCCCTACAAAGTTCTAGCGTTATGAATAATAACATGATGAAAACCACAATAAATATTGGGATTGTAGTCTCTTGGCCTTTGGTTCGAGTTTTTTGTTGATTATAACCCCGGTTGTAGCTTTAAAACTAGTTGTTATAACTATGGTTTGTTGTCCCTTGGCAAGTTTTGGTACTAGTTTGGGCCTTGGGTTTGATATTGTCAAAGAGGGGGGATGATTGATATCAACTATGTTAACAAAGGAAACTAAATTAGGGCTTCTTTGATTTCCCGTGTTATTGTTATTATTGTTATTGTTAGTATTACCATTATTTGTGCAACCAACATTATTTGCTTGATTAGTAACACCATTTGTGGTAACACCGTGATTACAATTCAATAATTTATGCCCTTAGTTTTGGCTCCATTGTTTTGATTAGTTTACATTTTTTTTTTAGGGATTTCCTATTAAGACTGTAAGTCTTATGCCCACTATCGATAGCGGCTTAGTCAATTCGAAGTGCACCTTCCAACACTTCTTCATAATCTAGAAAGGAAAATTATGGAATTCTTCCTTGGTCTCTTGATTGAGAAAGTGAAGGAAAAGATCACAAATTTTCATCTAGTCCATGTTAGGTGCACTTGTAGAGGAGTAAAGATCCGGATGCCATATATGAATGAAATGAGTAGTATATTCATTTTCTCCTTCCTAACATGTAGAAACTCCCTAATCCATGTTCGTAGCAACTTGTTCATGTAAAATGCTCTTATGAAATAGGAGACAAGTTGTTTAAATAAATGTATAGAAGCACGGAATCGATCAGTACCAATCTAAAGTGATTTCCTCAAGGATTTGGAAATATCTTAGCCATCATGGCATCCCAAGGAAGAAATTCATGATGGTTGTAGCATAAGCCTTGATATGGGTGTTTGGGTCTCCTTCTCCCTTAAATTTAGTAATATTGGCAATGAGTGTGGAAACATGATACCCTATATTGTGAAATCAAGGGGTTCTTTTAGATACAAAGCGTAAGTACCATCATTGTGTAAGATTCCACTATTGATTTTCTTTGATGAAGAGGTGGAGGAAGAGGAACTGGATAAGTTGCAGTGTAGATGACACATATGAAGATACTTGATATGATGTATAAGGATTAGGGAAGGTATATGGGTGCATCTGGGGGGACTTTGCATACATATGCAAGTAAGGTGGAATAACACTAGGAAATGGGCTAATTGGCATGAAACTAAGGAATGTCACATTGCCTAATCGAATGACATTTGAGAAATCACTTTTAGAAATCCCTTGCGTAGGGTAAGTGTGAGAAGGGTGAAGGACCATTCCTAGGGTATTAGCTCTTGTGAGAAGATCACAATAATTTAATTAGATAGGATAACCTTGTTGCACAAGATGTTGCATTGGTTATGTGTTAATAGGGGTGTACCCTTTGTTTTCGATGGGATGCCCCATGTTTCTCCCTACTGCATAGGTCAGTTGTGAAGGTTGGGCACTCTCTAGTTCTCTAATCCTCCCTACTAAAGTGGAAATAACATCATGAGGCAAGGATTGAGTCTCTTGTTTGGGTGCCTGCTATGTAGGGTTTGGTTGAGAGGGCACATGATATCCTCTTATGAATTTTTCAACGTTGTCATTCTTGTTTTCCTTAAAATTAGGAGTCTCGGGATAGGTTGTCGATACATTTTTATTTAATGAAGCATGAATCTTCATCCTATCTAAGGAATCATCTATTTGGCAAAGAGGATTATAAATTCGCATAAAAATGTCATCTTTTGTTGATTGCATGGAAATGTGAGGTCTTGACAAGAATCTAGGGTAAGGATTTGTTCCACTCACAAAAACCATGTTGTTTGAATTGGATTGATTGTATTGCATGTTTAAAGGTTGATCAACCTCCTCTATCCTCACATAACTAGTGGGGTTTGAAACATAGCTAGGGAGGTTTGGATGCTTTCGGTGTAGTTGTCATCCCATCCGGAAAGGGAAGGGGATTATTGTGGTTGAACGTTGGTGTAATATCTATCAAATCCAAATGGCCCACCAAACTCTCTACCAAACATATTTGGGGAGGTATAAAATACCCACCGAAATAGGGGAAGAAATGGAAAGGTGAGGTAATAACAATGAAAAGAGGAAATAAGAAGGAACTAGTTCTTCACATCGGGTTTACCAATTTTGTACAATTATAAATCAACACATAACTTTCAGACGCACTCGACCTCTCGAGGTCATGTTGGGGTAACCACAATGTGCAAGATTACTAGAAAATACTGAAAGGGAGATATAGGAGAGTCAAGGACTAAGAACGGGTAGTGTGAATTCCTATGAGCTGAGCCAACCAATAGGGATTTAGAAATTATGTATAGGTAGTAGTGTAAGTTCCCTATGGTTTTATGTCATGAATTTTGTTTTAAGAAATTAAGAGAAGTAAATCTAACTTAATTAAAAGAAAAATGTGTTTAAATCTCTTAACTAACTAGATTCATTCCCGATTAATTGACAAAAATAAAATGAATGATTTAATCTACTTACTTGAAAGGAAATTAATTAAAGAAAGAGGATAAAATAAATAAAATTAAACTGATTAATCTAATATAATATTTTTGTATTTTATGTTTACTAGAAAACAAAAGAAACATGTACAGATAATTAAACTTCTTCTAATTAATTAAAAACCCTTCTACACTAAAATTAATAGAACTAAACAAGTAAATAAGCTGGATGTAGCCATTTTACCTATGCAGTGGATCTAATCTATCCTAATAAATCAATAATTTTCTAGTTTTTACTTATAGATCTACAATTTCCTCTATTCTTTCCTTAGAGTCACGGGAAGAAAGAAAAACTTCTCAGAATCTATTCTTCCCCTGAAACTTCCTCGAAAGAAACAACAGGATCTATGGAAGCTTACAAAAATAAAGGAAATTACAATAACTTGGTAAATAGATGTAGAATTTTCTTCTAGAAAAACTTCCCATGCAAACCCACAGGGATAGGAAAAGAATCAACTTTCAGTAGAAGATTTTTTTGAATAAAGGAAAGCTAGATAAACTAATATACTCTAACAGAATGTGGAATAATATCTACTAAAACAAAGAAAGCTTTAAGAATCCAAATACATCCCCAACCTGTAAATTGTAGAACTGTATGACAATGCTAGAACTAGTTTTGGTTTGTTTTCCCCTCAACTTCTTTCCAAATTGGTGTTCAAACAAGTCCAGGGAACTGTGTTTTCTTGTGTGGAAGAAATAACGAAGAAACACGGGAGCTGGTATGGCTTGCGTAAATAATATGGTAACAACGTAGGTGAAAAAATAACAAGGCAAGAGTATTGAACTTTCTTGTGTATATCTCAATTTGATTATGAGTAGCATAACAATACAATTCAAAACAATAATATCCAACCAATGCTCTAGATAGAATCTTCGCTCTTATAGGAAAAAGGCAAAGAAATGGTATAATCCATTTGGCAACCAAGAAATACCACCTCTCTCAAAAAAGGGATAACTAACTCAAAATTAACAACAAGAAGGGAAGGAAAAGTTGGTATACATCAAATGAGCCCAAGAACAACCAAATTGGTTAAGAAACGTGCACTAAAATCAATTTTGAAGAAGTTGACAAGCATTCAGAACATGTTGGAAGAGGCTCGGGAAAAAGTGCTCAGGACCACCGGTCTGCGTAAAGGGGTGGTTCACAACCGCCGTTGAGGGTAGATCGATGGTTGCATAAATTCCTCGATAGTTCGTGACTTAAAGGAAAAAGCTAAAGAAAAAGTTATCAGAATGATAAAGGAAAATGAGAAAAACATGGAAATGGACAACAAAAACATTCTAGGCTAAAAATATATACCAAATGGGAAATTGGACTTGAACACCTTTGGAAAAGATATTAATCATCATTGGGGATTTTAAATCATTCTAATAATATAGCACGTGAAAAATTAGTACGTATAGTTTCCCACTTACATCTTGTGTCTATGTGTTCTCTCTCATGTGTTATGTTCATTTGAATGTATGGTGCACACTTAATAAGCTCTCATTGAATGTATATGATTGAATGGATGTTAATGGATGCTGGAACTAATGGTAAATGAAGTAATAAATTTGTAGGAATGATTCACCCCCTAGTCCATTGTGCTTCCAAAAATTGGTATTAGAGCAGGTCCTTTTGGAGAAGTTTGACAACTTGAAGGAGATCCTCTTGAAGCACAAAGCCATGGGTAAATCATCGAGATATTAAAGAAGCCCTAAAAAAAAGTATGATGTTACAGAATCAATTATTTAGAGTTTTCAAGAACAAATGAGTTGCATGGTAGATGAACATGGTCAAGCCATTCAAGTTTTGGACTCATAGATGGAGAAGATGTCTAAAACCCTCCTTGATCGATAATTCTAACATCTTTGATGCTTTCTTCCAACCACCAATTATGTTCCACACTCATCCTTCTTTCCATTTTTCATTATAGTTCTTTCATGCACTCTACACTTTGATTTTCACCTTCCCATTCTAATGTCAAATGACCTTAATTTCTTCAAGCCGTATTCAAAATGTTTACATGCCCTTTTGCAACCCATGTCATTGTGCAATTCCTTATCTTCTCTTCCTACATCCTTCGCGAAATCTTATGCATTACGCACAACTCTCTTGCCATCTCTACATGCCTCGAATGCTCTAAAATGAGTCACATCTCCTCTTATGTGCTCCCAAAATCCTACACACATTGTTGCACATTATTTTTCCGTGCATACTCTACTCCACCTATCCTTCTCCAAACCTACCATGCACTCCATGAGAAATATTAATTCCTTGATTTCTATTGTGAAAAGTGCTCATGCACTTATACATAAAATTCTCCTTATTCTATTGTGTTTCATTTTCCTTCTCATGTGCTCTCCAAATTCCATGTACACCCATTCTTAGCAAAAATTGTGTAGGATTTTCCTTAAGCTTTGATGCTCATACATCATTAGAGAACATTTTTGCTACCATTTTTTCATTCAGAGAGAGAAAGGATAATCCCAAAGGATATTTATTCCCATAAAAATTACCCCATGGACCTTGTTTTTTTTTTTCACTTATAAAGAGAACATAAGGGATTGTAGACCAATCCTTTAACCCCATTGGTCGAGCCACATAACTACTTATTGTTCTTATTTCAAAGTAAATGTAGATCCCACTATATCCCTATTACAAAAATTGTCATCATACCAATTATCATGAGCATCAATTGGAGTAGTCTACTAAGGGTATAAGAAAAGAAAGTACAAATTTAGCTCCATTCTACTCGAAAAAAGATGTTAACATTTTACTTGTTTTTTTCACATAGATGTTATAAATCTAGTTTCCTTACTTAGATTTATTAAAAAAATTGAAAAGAGAAATAATAATACAAACAAGGTTATATTTTCTTGATTGAATTCATATTTGTAGATTAAAAGTATGAAACATCCATGCTCTAGGCTTCTCCCACCTCTAGGATTAGACCTTGGATTTAGATTAGAGGATTAGTTTTATTAATTAGAATCTAGATCAACTTAGTTTTAAGATTTCATTTAGGAATTAAAATAACCACAAAAAGAGAGTTTTAAACAATAATTTTTCTTTGAAATTGTTATTAGGACAAATAAAAAAATTTCAACTTTATTTGGCATTAGATATTCATCACATTTTCAAATTTAGAATAGATTTATTTTAATATAAATTATAGATATTTCATTTAGCAACTACTCATTCATCAAATCAACACTTAGTTTAAAATAATTTGCATCCAACAATATACAAATTTCAGATCTAAAAAAAATAGTCACATATGAGCAATTGTTGTTATTTCTTATTTTATTGCATGCATTTAATTCAAGTAAAACACACTTTACTTTGTTGCTGTAGATTCATCTTTTTTCCATATTTTCACAACGCATAAACCCCATGAAACAAAAAAACACAATATTTTGCATTCTTATCTACTAGAGTACTAAAAAGAAGATTTGATGGTTGCTTTTCATTTCATGTAATTAGAAATTTAGCATTTCAAAACTTCCATTTCCAACAAGTAGTAAGTTTTTCTTATATTTTACTTCATCATTTTTAAACAACTCACACAATAACCCATTGAAATAAGTATGGAAAAAATTATTATAGATCAATTTAAACAATCCTAGGAACCTCCAAAAACAACCTTGCAATAACCACAAAACATATCTACACTATTTCATTTACAAAAACACAACCAAATGAGACAAGGACAATTATTGATCCGTAGGACAAAAATGATACTTAAACAAAATACCACATCAACACATCTTTGTGGCTCATGTTTTATTGTGAGATCATCTAAAACAAATCTTAGTTTGACATATCATTTTTCTTCACTCCATATTGTAGCAATCATCATGTAATGATTGTTCCTTCTCCATCATGAGATACATATATTCTCGAGAAAAGTTAGAAATTTCCTTTGTATTCCCACGCACTTGAGCATCAAACATTCAAGACAACATTTGTCTAAAATCAAGTGGAAATCATTTCATTAATCACCATATTATACACACAACATTCCCAACATTTCATTCTTGATGATGAATCCCACAGAAAACAATCACATTTTCCACCTCATTAGACACCTAATTCCATTAGATATTTGAGTATTCTCAGCTTGTATAACCTCTCCCATCATAATTTCCATAGAACTTTCCAAATCAATGAAAACCATCTTCAAACAACCATTTCATATGGGTAGCGCATCCTAATATTCCTCCTTTCACAAACCATGACATAGATCGAGAACTCTACAATGTAATAATCCTTAATCACATCATCCACCATGAGAAAGTACATAGGATATTTTATGCCCTCGACAAGAAATTATTTCTCTCTCAATAATATAGGTAGGAAAACTCCTTATCCCTTTTATGTATCCCCTTAACACATACTATATTCATACCATCCTTAGCATTTCGCCAATATTATTCTATAATCCTTTATGTTGGCTACCTTGTCCCGAACTCATGAGGAGTCAAGTACTCATGAAATGCCCCTACACTTTTTGGTGCATATAAATCTAGTGAACTCGATGTGAAGGAATAAGTTATTCTCATATCCATTCCTTCTAATACTTCCATTCCACCTTCTTCCTCTCTCATTATTCAACAATTGTTTCTACACCCCCGAAAATGTCGAGTCAATAATTTAACATGGCTATTTTAGGCCTCAAGGTTTATAATGCTTATATGCACCCACAACAGTCACGTTAGTTGTCTAGTTGAGCTGATAACTATTCACAAAGAGTGTAATTACCATGTGTATCTTTTGTTTAGGTTCCAACTCTTTCTTATAATGTAAGGATTGAAGAGATTGATTAGTTGCAGACTGCCAAGGTTCTTCCATGGACCCCTCTAACTCTAAGAACATGAAATTTGATAGATAATGAAGGATTTACTAGGTCCTAAATTAGTATTCAACTTGATGATTTTCCATCACAACTTCAAACTAATAAAAACTTATAACATTATTTGATTAAAGAATTGGTGACTCGGAACCATGGATGAATCAATAGATATATTGGCATATATTTTTACCTTATTATAAAACAATACCTCTTCCCCACACCTTATACATGGAAGTGCACCCATATGAGGGTAATAAACTATAGAGAAATTTACCAAGGGGTATCATCATTCCCATTTACATTCGAATGCTAGTCTAAATGCTAAATAATACTAATAGGTCCCTTCACGCGATTTAGTGTCTACTTTGGTTAGAAGAATTTGAGAATTAGAAAATGACTTACCTTATCGAAACATAAAAATATCCAAGACATGACATATACTATAAACAACCAAATTTATGTCTATTCAACATAAAAATTACCATAAAAAAACTCTCATTAATTATGTGATCTAGGAAAACCCAAGAGATACTTTGAAGGCTGATGGAATGCTAGGCATGAGTGGGCCTCTATCATATACTTTTAAAACATATACACTTGAAAATAACACCTCTTCTTACTCGATGTTGTTGAATATGAAAGACCATACAAAATCTTACAAACTAACCTAGGTTTGCACCATAAGCCTACATCTAATTTTCATAAACATATATCCAAAATCATAGGCATATACTCAACCACATGATTATCTTCATCCCACACAAACTTATGCTTAACCATCATAGGCTTACACCCAACCCACTCAATAGTTTTTGTGACCTCTTCATCATGACCCACACTGTCCTATATGTAAATATATTCTAAATCTACTTAACTCGACAGTTTATTTCTTGCCTATTATGCATCGAATTTTCTAACTCATGCTTTCACTTCAAGTGCTCCTTTAGCTGGAAATTATCTATTTCTACCACCATCTTTAGCCATGAAAAACACTTTTGCCACTAATTTTGGCACATTTGGGACTAATTTTCAATATGTTGGGAATTCGAGACCGTGGAATAGTGCTATGATTTAATAAAAAACAAAATCATGCACACATGATCTAAATAATTCCCCAAAATCTACAAAGAAGGGAAATATAAAATAGAATAATCCAAATCAAAACAAAGTACACACACATAACAAAACATGTATCATGGTTCACCTAATGTGGGCTACGTCCACCAAAGATAGAGATCTCACATATATAATATAACAAGAGTACAAACCAACTCTTCAATACAAGAGTACAATGCATCTCTCCAAGATTATCTCCTCTCCTCCAGATATCTAAATGGATCTCCATGAGTGCAATAAAACCATGCCTCCAAACCACCACCAACATATCTCACATAACTAGGAACTACTGCATCTCTCGAACTTCGCCAAGTTCTCTGTGGATTTGCAACAAGACCTCTCACATGGGGCTACTAATGTGCAACCATGACTATGCACAAGAAGTAAGTCTATCTCTCCATCACTTTGCATCAACATGTGCAAACATGAAGACAACATCCTCTACAATATCTAGATCTACATGGATATATGAATACAAGATCTCACAACAACCTATGGATCTAACAATATAATACTAGATCTACATGGATCAATAATACAACATGATCTCATGGATCTACAATACAAGATCTAACAACAACTTGTGGATCTACAAGATGAAATACTATGTGATTTGCATACTATACAAGCCATTACATTTAGACAAGACAATACGAGAAGAAGACATAACCACCTTCTCACCATTTAGATGTACTTGTTGTTTCCTTCTATCCAACTTCTATACATGAAGTTATGTCTTCATGTAACATGTTCTTTCTTTCTCTTCTTCTTCACCCTCTTAATCTAGGAGAATAAAGGATATAACTCAATCCTTATATTTCTTATCCTTCTAACCCTAGCTTTCATGCTTATATAGGCATATACAAACTTAGGGCACCTTAGTTATGCATTTACAACCTTTAAATCAACTTTATAAAAAAGTTATATCTAATTCGCGTGAGTTAAATATAAACTTTCACATATAGGTAACTTGTGATGGTTACCTTGAATGGCAACTATTACTCGAGCGGTGCAGTTACTACTCCCGATGTTGGCTGGTGTCGATTACCCTTTGATCGATGTTGGTTACCCTCTCGGTGACTTCGGTTCTTGAGTAATCTAGCAAGGTGTAAATATTGCAATAGCGTGAAACAATTCAACTCCACAATCCTAACGAGAATATGTAAAAGAACCTCTCAAATCCAACATTCACTTGGCACTTCTCCCTTGTCTTCTTCCCGAGTTCCCAAATTAAAAAATATGAAGGATATCCCAATGCCCACATAAAATCATATAATACCATGATTCATGAACTATTACCATGGGATGGGGTTGTCACAAAAACATTCCCCAAAATTATTGAAGGCATAACATTTGATTGGTATTACCTTTTTCTTGAAGGCTCCATAAACTCATCCATGTAACTTATAGTTGAGTTATTTAAGCATTTAAACATGAAAAAACTTTTAAAGAAAGCCAGCAAAGAGTTTCTCCATTTTAAAAAAGAACCCAATGAGTCCACCACACATTTCATCAAGAGATGGAAGGAGGTACTTTACTCCTCTGCAAGTTCCCTAAAGATGGATCAACAAAGATATGTGACCTCTTCCTTCATTCCCTTAATAGAGAAAATAGGGAAGATGTGTATAAGTTCTCATATAAGTCTTATGATGAGGCTTTAGAGAGCACATTAAGGATTGACCAAGAAATGATAAATAGTGGTCATAGGATATACGACCTAAATGGAAGACTTGTTGTCCACATCTATATCCATGGAAGGTATCAAAATAATAATAACAATAATACACAAGCTTTTCAAAATGCCTAGGGTTCAAAGGTACTCAACTGAAACTGTATCACCACTACAAATAATGTTAATGATCTACTAAAGACTCCCAAATTACCCGAAAAATAGATAATCAACCCAAGAACAATAACAATAAACAACGGGAATGTCCACATCAAAAATACTCATAGGGTAAATGTAGTTGACTTTGATCAAGCTCAAAATACCAATCCAAACTATAATCCAAATCAAAAATAACAACCACAGATCCAAAATAGGATTTGAAAGGTCCCATATTGAAATAATAACTTTGGTCCTAATCATGGCTAACCCAATAACTTCCATAACTTCATATAATTTATATACCAAAAAAACAATCATTCAAAAAACTATGATCCTAACATATTATGTCTACTCTATAGGGTTAGGGGTAATGATACCAATACCTATAGGGAATATAAGTGGCTCATTCAACATATATCTTAAAAACTAAATGTAAGTATTTAAAGAGAAATTATTAGGGTTAAAAACCTTAATAGTCACTCATTGACTCATTTAGGTCTTGTTGCACTTCATAAGTACTATTTAGGTATCTATAAAAACCTTTAGCTAATCATCGGAAAATTATCAAAATATACAACAAAATCACACAACAATAAAAACAAATAAAAGCACCATCGCAATAACAACAAAAAATAACCCCATTCATAAATCATGATGCAAAATCCTCAATTTCTAACACAATTAACCTTGATGTTTCCCATAAAATACCAATGATTAGCATTGTTGAAATAGAAACCAATGAAGAGTCTAATCTAATCACGAAAAAATAATATAAAACTTTTAAAGCTCACTGTAAGATACTTTAAAGGTACAAAATAATGGAATTCAAAAAAACTATGGAATTATAAAATTATCCCCAATCTTGCTAATATGTTCTTGCATATTTCATTTCTTGATGTCTTAAAGAATTACTTAGCATGGTGACTTGCATTGTTAGATCCTACGGGACTTAGACATTTATGTTATGTCGACCCTCACCATAGGAAAAAGTTAACCATATTGATATGGATGTTCCCTCTTGGGTTTCATGATGATGCGAGAGAAGGGTGGTGGACAAAAATCAATCAAATTTTAAAAATGTAAGTCTTAAGAGAAAATCATCAAATACATGCAATTTGTACATTATCTCAAGAATCCTAGCTTTGTGCAAAAACACTAAAATGTCTCAAAGACTGTACCAAAGGCTATATATTCCTTTAACCTGCTCAAATACATCAAGAAAATGTATTCATTCACTCCAATAAGTTTCATACCTTCATTTATTTCCCTTTCACCTTTTAGACCATAACATCTAGTAGCTCTGTTGTAGACACAAAAGCACGCACATACTACTATTTTACTATGGCATCACTATGTTGTTATATACATGGATATTCAGTAAGAAAACTATTCACTAGTGACACTATCTCTTGTCTATCATGCATTTGATTTCTTTTACCGTAATTATCCTCCACATCTATCATTTTTGTATCCTCTCCTGCTCAAGTCATATGGATCACTATGTTTTTGTCTTTTCACACATGTTGTTATTTATCTTAGGATACCAATTCCCACTTTGGATACTAGCACCTAGGCACTTATGTCCATTTTGGGAGATTATGGCCTCTTTGTTATTTTTACACATTTTGCATTTTTGGTCACCCTTTTCTCTTGTTTGTCTTTATCTTGTGTTCATAGTCGGCCTTTAGTGTCACTAGCATTAAAATTCAAACAAGAGATTCATATATATACACAACATACATACTATTATTTTGGCTGGAAATTAAAAGGGGTAATCACATCTACATACTATCACTACCATCAAAAGGACTGCATTTTTGGGCTGCATACATTGCATAGGAAGGGGAAGTGTTGAATTCCATACCACACATTTACATCTAATATAGCTATAGCTTATCTTGGCATCATTGGTGTGAGGGAAACCTAAGGACATTATTTCACACATAAGCACATAGAACTACATGGATTTTGAAATGTAGTGCAATGCTCAATAATAAGTTCACTCTTCGGGTGACCGTCGGGGTCAATTGACTTCACATATTACATATTTTATTCAGATTTGATGTGTTTGTGAGCTTGTGTAGGTATCTAGGGTTTGTGTTGTAGGTTATAGGTGTGATTTAAACCCTAACATCTAAGGTATCATGAAAAATAAGAGATTAAAGTGAAAGTCTTCATTCCTAGAAAATAAAAGATCTCGTGCATTCACACAGACGCCAACACCGAGAAAAGGACACCAGCACCCAGTCCATCATGTCCCCCTACGGGAACCCTAGCCTCGTGAAGAAAAAAGTTCCAAATCTCTCAATTAGCCACCGTTGCATTTTTCTACCCATATCCAAAAAATACATAGTCCGACTACCTCTAGGTTGTGTAGGAACACAATAAGTCTTATAAAATTCTTATTTGCGTAGGGTTTCATATTGCTTGAGTAATTAGCACTTGTATATTGGTTTTATATTATCATTGGTTACATCAGTTAATTTTAAATATATATATGTAATTATAAAAATATGAATTCATTTGTTGATCCCCACTCTTTTTCAAACTCCTTTCCCTAGGATCCCAAAACCCTCATGGCCAAAAAGAGGTTCATATCTCCAAAGCACAATATGACCCATACGCACATACAACCAGTATTTGATAATGCCATTTCGAAATCTGAATTTCATGACCACACCTACAATCCTCAATATGATCAAAAAGTCCTCCATCTACTCCTTGACTTCTAATATTCTCTTCCTGTCGATTTCCAAAACCTTGATATTTGCATAGTTTTCCCTAACAAAATT